>JAODAL010003172.1:0-178976 GCA_025379985.1 Phyllomedusa bahiana
TTCACCCCCTTTTTTTGGTGAATATAGAAATTTTGTTTTTTGATTTTGAGAGTGCGTAATGAACAGTATGGGTGGCAAAAAATCAAAAAAAGTAACTGTTTGTTTTGAAAAATAAAAATGTATTTTTTGACCTTTCAATTACCCGTGGTGAATATAGAATTGTGTTTTAAGATTTACGTAGATGTGCGTAATGAACAGTACTGGTGCGCAAAAATCAAAAAACACGTAATGTTTTGTTTTGATATAATAAAGTATTTTTTTTCACCTTTCAATTCCCCGTGGTGAAATAGATTGCTGTTTTAAGATTTACGTAGATGCTGGTCAATTAACAGTCTGGGTGCGCAAAAGTCAAAAAAACACGTAAACTGTTATGTTTTGATATAATAAACTGTATTTTTTGCACCTTTCAATTCACCTGTGGGTGATGTTATAGAATTGCTGTTTTTAGATTTACGTAGAGATGCGTCAATGAACAGTACTGGGTGCGCAAAAGTCCATAGAAAGAAACACGTAACTGTTTTGTTTTGATATATTAAATGGTATTTTTTGCACCTTTCTCAACTTCAACTGTGGTTGAATATAGAATTGCTGTTTTATGATTACGTAGATGCTGCGTTAGATGAACAGTCACTGGGTGCGCAAAAAGTCAAAATAACACGAACTGTTATGTTTTGATATAATAATATGGTATTTTTTGCACCTTTCAATTCACCTGTGGTTGAATATAGAATTGATGTTTTAAGATTACGTAGATGCTGGCGTCACTGAAACAGTACTGGGTGCGCGCAAAAGTCAAAAAACACGTAACTGTTATGTATTTGATTAATATAAACGGTATTATTTTGCCACCTTTTCAATTCCAGTGTTGTGGTGAATAAGAATTGACTGTTTTAAGATTTCGTTAGTGCTGACGTCAATGGAACAGTGCTGGGTGCGCAAAGTCAAACAAAACACGTAATAACTGTTATGTTTGATATAATAAATGTATTTGTTGCACCTTTCATTCACTGTGGTGAATATAGGAATTGCTGTTTATGATTTACGTACGATGCTGCGTTCAATGATACAGTACTGGTGCGCAAAAGTCAAAAAACACGTAACTGTTTATGTTTTGATATAATATATGGTATTTTTGCTCTTTCAATTCACTGAGGTGAATTTAGAATTAGCTGTTTTTAAGATTTACGTAGATGCTGCTGTCAATGAACAGTACTGGGTGCTGCCAAAGGTCAAAAAAACAAGTAACTGTTATGTTTTGATATAATAATTGCGTATTTCTTTGCACCTTTCATTCACCTGTGGTGAATATAGAATTGCTGTTTTAAGATTTACGTAGATGCTGCGTCAATGAACAGTTACTGGCTGTGGTCGCATAAAGTCAAAACTAACACGTAACTGTTATGTTTGATATAATAAATGTATTTGTTTCTGCACCCTTCAATTCACTGTGAGTGAATATATGAATTGCTGTTTTAAGATTTACGTAGGAGATGCGTCTATGAAACAGTACTGGGTGCGCAAAAATCAAAAAACACGTAACGGTTATGTTTTGATATAATAAATGGTATTTTTTGCAACCTTTCAATTCACTGTGGTGAATATAGAATTGCTGTTTTAAGATTTTCGTAGTTGATGCTGTCAATGAACAGTACTGGGTGCGAAAAGTCAAAAACACTCGTAACTGTTTAGGTTTTGACTATTATAATGGTATTTTTGCACCTTTCAATATCACCTGTGGTGAATATAGATTTGCTGTTTTAAGGATTTACGTAGATGCTGCGTCAATGAACAGTACTGGGTGCGCAAAAGTCAAAAAAACTGTAACATTTATGTTTTGATATATTAAATGTTATTTTTTGCACATTTCAATTCACCTGTGGTGAATATAGAATTGCTGTTTATAGATGTACGTAGATTGCTGCCGTCAATGAACAGTACTGAGGTGCGCAAAGTCAAAAAACACGTACCTGTTATGTTTTGTATAATAAAACGGTATTTTTTGCACCTTTCAATTCACCTGTGGTGAATATAGAATTGTGTTTTAAGATTTATGTAGATGCTGGTCAATGAACAGTACTGGGGTGCGCAAAAGTCAAAAAAAACGTAACTGTTATTCGTTTTTATACCTATCTAAATGATTTATTTTTTTTGCACCTTTCAATTCACTGTGGTGAATATATGAATTGCTGTTTAAGATTTACGTTGATGCTGCGTCAATGAACAGTATGGGTGCGACAAAAGTCCAAAAAACACGTAAACTGTTATGTTTTGATATAATTAAGAATCAGGTATTTTTTTGCACCATTTCAATTCCACTGTGGTGAATATAGATTGCTGTTTTAAGATTTACGTAGATGATGCGTATCAATGAACAGTACTGAGGTGCGCAAAAGCAAAAACACGTTAACGTTATGTTGTTGATACATAACTGAAACGTATTTTTTGCAAATTTCAATTCCACCTGTGGTGCAATATAGAATTCGCTGTTTTAAGATTTCGTAGATGATGTCGTCAATGAACAGTACTGGTGGTGCGCAAAAGTCAATATAAAACAGTAGAACTGTTATGTTTTGATATAATAAATGGTATTTTTTGCACCTTTCAATTACCTGTGGTGAATATTGAATGCTGTTTTAAGATTACGTAGTGCTGCAGTCAATGAAACAGTAATGGTGCGCAAAAGTGAAAAAACAAGTAACTGTTTTTTTTTGTTCATTATAAATGTATTTTTTGCACCTTTCAATTCACCTGTGGTGTATATAGAATTGCTGTTTTAAGATTTACGTGATGCTGCGTCAAAGAACAGTGGATGGGTGCGCAAAAGTCAAAAACACGTAACTCTGTGATGGTTTTATACGATACACTCGGTATTTTCGCAACTAACAACCTGTGCTGACTACAAGATTGCTAGGATTGTAATTAAGTGCCAATGTGGATTTATCACAAACAGTCACAGTGTGAAATGGTAAATTGAACACCTATCTGAAATGTATACTGGGATAATAAAGTGGAGTTTTGCAGCTAACAAAGAGAAACCAGCAGTTACTAGGAAATGTTTATCCAATATTAGTTCAGGGCTGCCCAATATACAGGAAATATTCAATAGCAAACTGTTTAATAAAATAAGATGAGTCCATACAATGTCTTTTACACTAAAGTCTTGGTGAACTTATACCAATGTTCTTTATAGATAGAGCTTGTCTGTGTTCGCCGTCGGGGGCCCCCCCCGCCTCCCCACCGCCGTGAATTTTACAGCGGTAGATGTGCCTTTAAATTCTCTAGCTAATACCATAATTCTTCATATCTCTAATTCTAACTAATTGGACGGATCACAGCCTAATTAGTAGAGGTTCCTCTGTGCGAAATAGGACTAATTACGCTGAGTGTTTGGGCGCACAGGCAGAGCGCAGTCCCTATCCATATGAGACGCGAGGACACTGAGGCTGAAACAGGAAACGCTGTTTATGTAAAACGAGGTCAGGATTTTTCCACCCAACGCAACCAAACATCCCCATGACGCGCACACACATCTCACCCTGCTTATTCTGTAATCTGATTTGCGGGCCCCAAAATTCAGGAACGCAAAAAAGGCGCGATCTTAATAGAGATCTCAATTTTAACCTTAATTATGCATGATCGGGAAAATTTTCATCACCATAAAACCTTCCCGTTTTCAATTTTGTCGAAAAAAACGCTCAACAAAAATCTTTCTTCTCCGGGCCCCTTTTCGGGGGTCGTTTTCCATTCTAATGCCAACGTGGATGGCGTTTCTCAGGAACCCAGTGAGAAGGGGGACAGCAGGGGGCCTAACATATCTTGTAGGCGATCCCCAGGATTTTGGGATAAAATTTTGTAACCCTATTTAGGATGAAGGGGGTTTTAAAGATTGTACTTGCTCCGGGTCCCTCCCATCTTCGCATCAGTAGTTTCGGATGTGGGAATTCCTTGTTTAAATTTGTCCTTTGTATATTCCATTCAAATAATTAGTGAGGGGGGCATATTTTTGGGGGACAGTAGTTATAAATCCGAGGAAGTTTTTGGAGGGGGGGGGGGGGGTTTTGTTTTTGGGTAGGTTTTTTTAATACCCAAAGGAAACCCTCTTTTGGGGTTCGACCATGTTAAGAGCTCCCTGAGGTCCGAAGGCAGCTTGGGTAGAGAGAGACTATTAAGAAATTTCCATGTTTGGCCCCGAAAAAAAACTATTGCAGCCTTGTAGAAGTCCGTAAAGTATTTTGTGAAGATGGACTGAAAGGAGGACGAAGTGTGTGTTCTTATTTGAGTGTTTGGGTCTTTAAGGATGTGTACATGTCGTTTGGTAATCTTTGTTTGTTGGGTGCGTGCCAATCCTATTTCCCCACCTAAAATATCTGTTCTTTACTGATTCGATGCCCCATTTTGCTTGTCCCTGGAGAAATGTTCCATTTAAAATTCTTTTTCCTAATATTTTTTCTGTGGGGTTTGGGTTAGGGGGTTAGCACGTATTTCCCCATAAGCGAGTAAGTTCCGAGTTTAATTGGTCATATTTCTTTCGCGATTCCTTACTTCTAAGTTTGAGGTAAGCGATAATATGTCCTCTAAGGACCGCTTTGGCCAAAAAAGGGGAATGTCAGAGACATGTTCCATGTTGTCATCCACTAAGTTAAACCAGTTCACAGTCAGATATTGTTTAAAATCTTCTGATTGCAGAAGGTAAGATGAGAAGAGTCATTTGCATGTATTGGGTCGATTTGTCTCCTGTACTCGAGACAAACTTACTGGAGCGTGGTCTGCGACCACTATGTTGCCCACCTTCGCCTCCGTGACCCGTGAGAAGAGGTTTGAGGAGATGAGAAAAAAATCGATTCGTGAGTGACTGTTGTGCACATTGGAGTGATAGGTATACTCCTTTGCAGAGGTGTTTATCATGCGCCACGGGTCGCAAAGGCCAAGATGGTCCAAGACAGCCAGCAGGCCGTGCTGTGAACGCGTATCCTGCGCTGTACCCGATGATCAATCTAGATCAGGTTGCCGAGTTATATTGAAGTCTCCTCCTATTACTATGTTCTGTAATTGCCTGCCTATCAAAAAGTTGTATAATTCCGCGTCAAAATTTGTGTTTGGGAGATTTGGGGCATAAACGTTTATCAGGGAGTATCTGACTGTGTTTATGGTCACGTCTAACAGCAGGAACCTGCCCTCTGGGTCAGCGTAAGAGTCATGCATGATTGGGGAGAGATTTGTGTGGAATAGAATTGCTACTCCTCTTGTTTTGGAGGTGTATGTTGCCAAGTATTGTTCTCCTATCCATGAGGCCCGGAGAAAACTATCGTCATCAGTTTTCCAATGGGTTTCTTGTAATAGCATGACATTAGGGCTCATTTTTTAAAGATGATTTAAAACCTTTTTCCTTTTGATCGGTGTGTTGAGTCCTGCTACATTCCAGCTGATAAATTTGAGGTTGGGTGATTGTGTGGGGTGTGTCTGAGTGTTAGGGGGTATGGTACTCATCCTATTCTGCTTGGGGTCCACGTAGGTTCAAGTGATGTGACACGTAATGCGTAGGATCCACTGTCCCAGCGAGCAGGGAGAGCCTCCCGGCGAATGATCCCCGGGGTGACGGACGCCCGAGCTGCAGGCGGATGGGGTCTTAAGGTCTTCTAGTTTATCTCGAAGAATAATTTGTGTGTTTTGACACTGTGTGATATCTCTCTCATTGGCTTGAGTTGCGGCTTCACATGATGTCATTCGCGCTTTGAGCTCACCGATCTTTTGGGCATTTTCTGTGATTTGAGACAGCGCTGTGTTTATTGACGTTTGTATTATATCGATCCAGCGATTGAAATAAGGTGTTAGCAATCTTGTCACCTCTTGTGCTACCAAGATTGCACATTCTGTAGTCAAGGTGTGTGAGGCTGTCGGACTCGCCGCCAGGGAGAGGTTTGGCGGGGTAATGTCTCCGTCTGAGAGGAGGATTTGTGATGTTTTATCTGGTGAGGCATTGACGCTCATTGTTGTAGCTTGGGTTTTTTTCCTGCAGCTTCTTATTCTTTTTTTCAATTGATTTGGATGTGGATGGAGTTTGGGTGTTTTTTGGTTGTCTTTGTGGCATAGCTTGTGATTGTGATCTCAGATATTTGTCCATATTGTAGTATGAAGACGTGGTAGACTGAGAGAAACAGCGGATGTATGCCAGGAGGTAGTTAGGAATACTTTTAGCTTTCCATTAGAGTAGGTGTCGACTTGCAGTTGATGTTATAACGAAGTGTTGGTTAGGCCTTAGGCCTCTGAGTGGCACTGTTGTTTACTCTATGGTTTGGTGAACTTGGGACACGGTGTGTTGTTGGTCCAAGTTTAACTTCGTCCTCGATACGGGTTTGTGGAAAATCTGTTTGGACACCTGTTGGTAGTGTTATAGCTGTTGTCAGGGTGTATACTGCTCTTGTTGCCCAAGCGGGGAGCTATTGTGGTTAGCGAAAAAGCTGGAGCAGTGTTTTCTGTAATGTCCACTAGATGTCACTTTTAGTCAATTTGATGGCCTTTGAGAGGATTTGGGTTGAAAATGATGCTGCGATGTGCATGCAGTTCAAGAGGGGTTAAAGTCCAAATATAAGATTTAGGATAGTTGTTTGAGTAGAATTATCGATAATGTCTACTAGATGTCACTGTAGTACAGCTTATTGACAGCATATAGGATTTAAGTTGCAGAAGATGCAGCTTTATACAGACAGTTTAGGTACATATGGTTTTTGTCCACTTGATTGTCCAGTGTAGGGTCCTAGCCACTATAAGTAATCCCCTGTGTTGATGGTGTTTCTGGGAGGTTGAGACACAGGGCTTGGTGAATTTCCGTTTATTGTCTATGCAAAGTCACTATTTCAGTATTACTTGAGTAACAGTTTAATACCACTAGTGAGGTGGTCAGTGAATGGCGTTTTGGTGCTATAGAAGAGCTAATGTGTGTTATTTTGAATCAGTCCTTTTACGTAGGCGTCGGGTCTGTCCACTTCCCTAGGTGGATCTAAGTTGGAGAGTGCAAGGATGCTCTCGCAGTTGCGTGCGATAAGGTATATTAGGTCTCGTACGCCGATGAGACCTAGGCTAGTTTATGGTCCTCCTGGGAACTTTAACACTCTGTTGTGTAGTGGAAAACGGCCGACCTTCCCGCCGTCTGAGTAGTAATGGTGGCGGCTGCTACCCAAAATGGCGCCTTAGGAGCCGCAGAGGTGTCTTGCATGGTGAGGGTGATGCAGCCGGCTCGAACCCCTACTATATGGCATTCAGGGGAGCGCTGCTATGAGTGCGTTGGCTGGGCTTCTCCTTCCTCTTGAGAGGGGCTACCGCGGCGCGCGACGGTGCGGCGGTCCACCGTGTGTCTGCAGCTCCTGTCAGCGTTGTAGAAGATCAGGGGGGTCTCGGTGCGTTCGTGTCGCTCCGTCGGTTAGGCACCGATCCTCGTTGTTTCCCGGGTCCCAGAAAGTGTCTATGCGTCACTCCGGCTCACTGCTCCGTCTCACAGGCGGGTCAGTGATAATATCGGTGCTGTGAGGGCCCGTTGGGGGCGGGGCGTGCTGGGTGTCCCTCTGTGCTCAAGTCCCAACAACCCCCCGCCTTCATGTTCTTCCCCCCAGTGGGGTTTCGGCCCCGGCAGTTTTCTGTGGGCCCAAGGTTTTAGCGAGGCTAGATTTAACCCCCTGACTTCAGGGATTTCAGGGGAAAAATTTTCAGTTCAGCTCGCTAGGGTTTTCTTTTTCTGATGGGCTTTATTGTTTTATGGGGCTAATTTTTTTCCCCTCGATATTGATGGATTTATTCTCGAGCGCGCGGAAACTTCTCTAAAAGGGGGGGCCCCATTATGCTCCCGCCCCTGGGAAATCCCGTAGACTGTATATTACCTCCATAAGTCCCCCATATAGTGGGAGAAAACCAGTGTACCAGGCTCTGCAGAAATAGAAGTGATTAAAACTCTTTTCATATTGTACTCACAGGTTTACGTTTTTTCTGAAGAGTTTTTGACTTTCCCTTTTTTTTCCCGCATCCGGTCCAGACCGCCCCTCAAGACATCTCCTGGGCCTCCACTCATCCCCGGGAGATTTGGGCACAAAAAATTTAGAATCCCCCACTTTTTTTAGCACCCCCTCACTGTCCCCCCCCTCTAAAAAAACTTCCCAGGGTGGGATAGCCCCTTTCAGGCCATAGCTTTTGAGTCTCCTATAGAAGGGGGCGGAACAGAAGACTAACCCCCTGGAGATGGGGCTTTAGCATAGCCCCGTAAACCCCCCAAATCAAATTTCTAGGGAGGTAGGGGCCCCCCCATTTGGTAGATTGGTTTGGGTCCAGGTAAAAAAGGTACCAGTACTTAGGGCACAGTTTGGTAATTGGCCCCAGGAGGCAAGAAATTAGGGCCCCCGTTAAGTTTGGGGAAACCCCCAGTAGCTAGGGAGGGGAAATAGGTGGGCCCCAGGTAACCGGAAGTGGGCCATGGGAGGTAGGCAAAAGGTGGGTTGACCCCCATAAGTAGAGAGGCTATAGGTGAGGCCCACATAGACAGGTAAGAATTTATAAAGTTAGGCCCACATAGGTAGGTATATAGGTTATAGGGGCCCCCCTAAACACAGGAAAGGGGCTTTTGGGAGGGTTTTAGGGGGTCCCCATAGTGATATACAGGCTAAAAGTAGGTGATAGGGGGCTCCATATAGGTAGACAGGCTTAGGGTCAGTTACAAGGGGCCCCATATAGGGAGGCAGGCTTATGGTTGGTTACAGGGACCCCATATAGGGGAGGGAGGGTTAAGGGGGGAGTGTACATTAGTATTAAAGAAAAAAAAAAAAACCATCTGTCTCCACATTCCCCCACATGACGAGGCCCAGCCAGCTTCTAAACCCGCGTGGGGGCCGTGGGTGATATACGTCCCCTTGGCCCCCCGCCCCTTTATCCCGTTAGGGGGATGCCTGGTAGGCCTAAGGGCCCTTTGGCCCGACAGGGGGATTTGATAAGACCCGGCAGTCCTGCTTCCCAAAGCTCGGGCCAGAGGAAACCCGGGTTTCTGAGGCCGGGGAAGCCAGGCCCCCTAGCAGTTGCTAAAGGCTGATCCCCGGTAGTCCTGCCCCTGTTGGGAAAATTTTAATTTGTGTCTACCATCAGAAATTTACAGAAATTTTTCTAGTTTTGCAAAACCCCCCATGAAAAAAAAAAATACAAAAGGTCCCCCCTAAACTGAGCCATTAATTATGTTTCCCGAAAAATGGACAACTTGGGCACCGACTGTCTCCCAAAACAGAATAAAATTTGTAATTCGGACGGGTGAGACCCCTTCAAAACAATATTCCGGCTCCCCCCATAAATCCCCCCAAATGTTCCCTCCCTCAGCAGTGAAACAAATTATAAAAGGTTTTGGGGCTGTATAGTACAAAACCCCCAAAATTTTTTTAAATCTTTGTATTCAACCCTTTTTAGGGACAACACTGAGAACTTACCCTTTGGGTACAATGTAAAGTAGTCATGCCCCCCGGGGGTTGGGAATCAAAAAAAATAAAAAAAGGGGGAAAAAAAAAAAAAAAAAAATTTGTTTGTTTGAAAAAAAAAAAATTTTTTAAAAAAAAAAAAAAAAAAAAAAAAAAAAATTTGTTAGGGGGCCCCCCCCCCCCCCTTAAAATTCCCCCCCCCCCCCCCAAAACCCCCCCAACCCCCCCCGGCCCCCCCCAACCCCCCCCAAAATTGGGAAGGGAAGATCCCCCCCAAGTTTGAAAAAATGAAAAAAAAAAAATTTTACCCCCCCCCAATTTGCCCAATTAATTTCCCCCCCCCCAAAAACCAAAAAAAAAGTCCCAAAAGTTTACCCCCCCGGTTTATGTTTTGGGAAAACCCGTCCAAGGGGTGAAAAGGGGAGCAGGTGTTTTACAAATTTGGAAATTTTCGCTATCACCTTTAAACTGGGGCTGCAGCACGGGGCCAAAACCTACACGGGTTTAAAAGGACATGGCAACCAAAGAAGTTGAGGGGCAAGTTGCTCACTTTTCCATCCAGTTGAGTTCTGCCAGCTTTCCTTTCAAAGGTTTTCAGGGGTGGCACGTCAGCTGAACGGGGCTCAACCATACGCCGCCCACTGTCTGCATGGCTGTCAATCCCCGAAAAAAGCTTCTTAAAAAGATGAAGTACAAAAAACCACAACAGTTTTTCTGAAACAACAACAAGGAAAATGGATTACTGGGGAACTGAAAGAGACCAATAGAAACTTAAATTTTTTCAAAAGTATCAGGCGTTGGGCGGCAACCAGGTGAGGATACAAGACAATGGTCCCCTACATTAAAGCATGGGGTGGAGTGTTATGGCTGGGGCGCATGGGGCTCCCGGGCTGTGAGGAGCCAAAGTTTCTTAAGGGACCAGAATGCCACATGTATTTAAAACATCCGAAACAGAGCCCCGATCCCCTCCCTTCGGGGGCATCACTGAAAAACTATCTGTACACAAACTATTTTAGATTGTACAAAGTGTCGATCCTCAGTGTTTCCCAGAAAAGACAAATACAAATTTACAAAATTTAAAGGGGCGACTCAATTTTAGAAAAATGTGTGGTGTGTGTGTGTGTGTATATATGTTATAATTGTGAGGAACACGTCCAAGCGGGAGCAGGCGGGCTTCACAGACAGAGACAGGACCCCGCTAAAGTTCAATCCAGGCTGGCCGGGTTTTTTTATATGAAAAACGGAAACAAAACAGGCCTTTAAAACTTCGGGCAAAAAACAAAAAACAAAACGTCGGCGACACTAACTACACACAAACATCCCCCAATAACCGGGGAAAACTCAGTGACCCTGGGGAAAGCGCAAAACAAGTAGCATTGTAACTACATTATGGCCCAGCAAACACTAGCAGCCATGACAGGCCTGCAGACTCAGGCTTTATTTGGGCCCGACCAGCCTCACCTGGTGCTGGGGTGGCCACCCACCCCTCTTTGACCACTCCAAAAAGCCACCCGGATAAAGCACGGAACCCCTATACTACATGCAGTAATCACTGACACGTAAGAACTGGGTCCCTTCACCGACCCAGGCCACTCGGTGACACGCACTGGGCCATACCTTTTCTAAGGAGATTACGCATTCTTGGGGGAAATAATACCTTCCCTCCGCACTCCGCCCCTCACTGTCCCCACAATTATATTTAATTTTTTAAATATATATTAATTTAAAAATATATAATAATATATTGCAGTCGTCCGGGGAGAAGAACTCGGTCCCCTTTAAAACTTCATTTTCTTTTCGGTCTCTGTCCGGAGGGTATCCCCTATGTGTAGGTATATATTGTACAGAATAGAGGTATATAGATGTGTATTGCTCTAAATTTTTTCCTCGTCTTTTTCAGGGTTTCCCGGTCCAGGACTCTCACAGCTAAAGACAATGGCCCTTTTATCAAGCCCCACAAGGATGGACAAGGACGGAGACCTCAGGGCCCCCAGGGTATTAGACCTCCCTGGGGAATCTCTATTTGGGTAACGGAAGGGTAGGTCTTACATGACCTCGCTCTTCTCTCTACCAGAAACAGGTAAATGAGGGGAAAGGTGGGGGGTTTTAGAACATGTAATGATCATGTCCCCCCATAAAAGATTACACATAGTGAAAAGTCGTTGTAGATTTGGGGGGCCCCCCCCGTTGTCAGGGGGATGGAGCAGCCCCGACCCCCTGAGCCTCCACCTCATACACTGATACGTGGTCCTAGACTCCCCCGGATCACTGAGCTCTGACTGGAAGGGGGGGAAAATGTGGGACTTTAAACATAAACAGGGGGATGATGGGTCGGATGATAAAAGGGGGGGGAATGCTGGGACATTATACATAACACGGGGATGAGGGTTCGGATGATATGAGGAAAAGGGGGAATGTGAGAATAATAACATGGAAAGGATCGGAGGATGATGAGTTTTTTAGGGAATGCGGGAATTTACATAACACGGGGGATGGTGGGTCGGGATATGAGAGGTGAGGAGAATGTGGACATTATACAAACCGGGATGATGGGTCTGATAAGAGGAAAGGGGGAATGCGGGGCATGATACAAACACAGGGGATGAGGGGTCGGATGATGAGAGGTGAGGGAAAGCTGGACATTATACATAACACAGAGGATGAGGGGTCTGGATGAGAAAGGTGGGGGCAATTCGGGGACATTATACATAACACAGGGGATGGGGGTCGGATGATGAAGGTGAGGGGAATGCTGGACATTATACATAAACAGGGATGATGGTCTGGAGATGAGAGGTGGGGGGAAATGCTGGAGCATTTACAAAACAGGGGAGATGGATCTGGATTTATGAGAGAGGTGGGGGAATGTGGGATTTTTTTTTATAAAAAAGGATGATGGGTCTTTGAGAAAGGTGAGGGAAATGCTGGGAATTAACATAACAGGGAAGATGGACCCGGATTTGAAGGTAGAGGAATGCTGGGAATTATGCATAAACAGGGGATGTTTGGTTTTGGGATTGACTTTGTTTTGGGCCCTAAAGGTGTCGGGATGTTCGCATGTCCCGGGGAGGGGGAAAAATAAAGGACAAAAGGATCTGACCAGGGGGTTATTGGGGGATCACCGCCCCGCTGACATCACAAGGTGAGAGGGAAAAACACAGCAGGAGTGAGTCACCCAAAAAATAGTCTCTCACTGTGTGTCTCTCTTTTCTTACATAGAATTGAAGTTGAGAAGTAATACATAACAGATATCCCCCAGCTCATGTTTCCATCACTGTTCTCCCTACAGATGGATCCAGTGGGGAAAATCCAGCAAAGATGTCCCCGTCCTCTGTTTTCCCAGGACTGCCAGGGGGAAATGTCCCAAGAATCATCAGGGGGGGACTGAAGTCTCCTCTAAATAGAACCAAATGGAAAAACCTGCACTTTTTTTAATGGTTTTTTTTAGGGGAAAATGTGATTATTAAGGTTGGGAAAGGGAAGAGAAGGATGGACGTCCCAGGAATCCTCAGTAATGAGTCCTTAACAACTGTATACGGGGTGTGGACCTCCTGCAGTAAGATGGGCTCATAATTTTTTGGGGGTCTCTTAGTCGTCTGCTGCATACTAAATTTTGTTCCAATGTCACATCAGGGTAAAAAACGACGATACTAAAGTGGGGCTGAAGAAGAAAGTGAGGAGCGATGAGCCGGATGATGACGGAAGGGGGATCCCAAAAGTGTACCACGGGTGAGTAGTAATGAATTCGGGAGGTTTCTCAGGGATCCGGAAACAGCCTAAAATTTTAGTGAATTTGGGATACAACAAGGTCCTGGAAACCTTTATTACAGATTGAGGGAAAACCTCGTCTTTTCTATTCCACCACATCCAGAATGCTCTATAACAGGGAGCCCTGGGGACTGCACCATTAGGCCGTACGGGACTCTTTGTCCCCCAGAAAATCAGCTGGAGATGTGCTTTTTGTCTCATTGATCTGGTTTTAGCCATAATAAATTTGTCACTAAGAAATGGTGCCCATTGTATTAAAGTGTCCCCTTTTGGATTGAAGGGTCAGATGTGTGGGCAGAGGCAGACCTATTGTCAAAAAGTTGTGCGTCTCAAATCTTATTCCGTCCGGGTTTATGTGATAAAAGTGATGAGTAGTGTAAGCAGAATCCTGGACGTGTCACTGAAGGTTACAGCGTTATAAAAGGATTTTAACTCATCCACAGGCGGTTTCTCACTGTAAGGATGAAAGTAATGAAAATACACACAGTAAAAGTCCCATCTTAAACTCCGTGAGACCGTGTGGCAGCACAGACAAGCGGACAGGCGGCGAATGACTCCAAAAGGGTCCTGGTGGATGCCAGGGTCTGGAGCCGACTGTTCCCCACAGTGCTGGAGGGTCATAGAGCTGCACCACAATCCAGGGGGCCCCCCACACGGGCTAAATTTGGGAGTCTGGGAATTAAGAGCCTGGGTACATTTGGGAAACCTTGAAAGCCCCTTTAAACCAAGCGGGACTTTTTCTCTGGACATGTCCATTGTCTTTTGGAAGATCCTCCCGCCCCCAGGGAGAAAACAGCGATGGGTTTCCCCCTATTGCATGGCTGGTTTTTCCCAAATGGGGGAGAACACCTTATATGGATGAGGACCCAAGAATGCCCGAAATACATCCCCAGACATCATGCTGCCCCCCCAGCTTGTGATCTTTTCCCGAATGGTTGCAGGGTATTTATTCTCTGATACCCCAAGTCCCTCGCTAGGCCGAAAGGGGACCCATTGAAAAAAAACAACCCTTTGTCCCCTCAGCAATTCTGAACTTCCAGGAAAACAAAGCTTTCTCTGCTAAGCAGCTTTGTTAGTAAGGTCAGTGACACCGTCTGCTCCGGGCCCCCTACACTAGATTTTAGCGGAAAACCCGTGCATCCCACGCTCTTTGGGGCCCCTACACAGTAGGTAGCGAGGGGCAGTGAATCCCATCGCTCCGGAACCCATATTCATAGGGTTACAGAGGGCAGTGACATCTTTCGCTCTGGGGCCTCATACAAAGGTTAGCAGAGGGTTTAGTGACATCCATCGCTCCCGGGGCCCAACACAGTAGGGTTAGCAGAGGTGCAGTACTCCTCTGCTCTGAGGCCCATAACAGTAGGTTAGCAGAGGGGGCAGGGCATCCGTTTCTCCCGGTCCCATACACAGTAGGTTAGCAGAGGTTTCGTGAATCCGTCTGCCCTACGGCCCCCTAAATGAGGGTTAGCAGGGTAGTAACATCTGTCTGCTCTGGGGCCCCCTACACAGTAGGGGACAGAGGTGCAGTGACATCCACGCCCGGGCCCAACAGCGAGGGTTAGCAGAGATGTAGTGACATCCGATGCTACGGGGGGCCCCCCACACAGTAGGTTTTTTTTTTGGAAAGGGGAGTGGGCATCCGTCTGCTCGGGGCCCCATACACAGAAGGTTATAAGGGGCCGTGACACTTCTGTTCAAGGGCCCAATACACAGTAGGGGGCAGAGGTGCAGTGACATCCATCTGCCCGGTCCCATACACAGTAGGTTAGCAGAGGTGCAGTACATCCATTACTCCGGGACCCCCTCCCCATTGGGTTTTCAAAGGGCATGAATCCCCCCTCGGGGCTCCATATCAGTACGTTAGCAAAGGGGCAGTAACATCCTCTTTTCCGGGGCCCCCCTAACTAGGGTTATAAGGTGCCGGACACCGTTGCTCCGGGCCCCCTACACAGTAGGGTTTTGCAGAGGTGCAGTGACATCCGTCTGCTCCGTGTCCCCATACACGAAGGGTTGCAGAGTGCAGCGACAAACATCTGACCAGGCCCCAACACAGTAGGTTTCAGAGGGCAGGGGCTTTTGGGCCCCTCCCAGTTCACTTTCATACAGCACCCCCCAAAAGATCACAAAAAGGAAAAAACCAATAATCAACCCCTTCCGCAACTCTCATAAATGGCCCCTCATACTCATAACACAATACATTGGGACGGTGGGGTTTTAAAGCTTTCGGGTTTTACTAGTTCTTCTACCGGGTTTAGAACACATGGTCGTACATAACACGTTCCCCTTCTTATTTCCACATCCAAATATTGGACAGTTCAGACATTTTATCAATCTGTGTCTACTGATCAGATATTGCAAAGATTGGCGTAGTTCTTCTTCAGATCCCCCCCAAAAAAAAACATTTGGGCCCCATAACTGAGCCATGTAATTTGTACCAGAAAGGGACAACTGGACCCCGACTGTGCTTCAAAGCAGAATATTTTGTGTAACTCGGGCGGCAAGACCCTCAAAGTAATATTTAGTCCCCAAACCCCAAAAAGTTCTTTTTTAGTATCGGAAAATAATTTTAAGAAATGAGGTGAGGGGGGTTTGCCGTTTCCAAAATCGCACCCACTGTTTTTCTCCCAGTTTTTCTTTCTCTTCGCTTCTTTGTTCTCTCTCTCGTTTCTGTCTCTTTTCAGGACTTGACACATTGATGCAATGTAAAGTACATGTTTGTATCACAATTTAAAAAATTTTGCCCCCAAATAACTCACAGCCCCCAATATCAACCCCACTGGGAACAAAACCCGAAGACCCCTAAGTAACAAGGGGCAAATTGTGCCCAATTTGCCCGGTAAAACCACAACTAATTTTAAAAAGTCCCGGGGGTGATTGTGGAGCATGTGTACATTTGGTGTTATCGCCTCACACGTCTCAACTGGTCACTGGAAGTTCAACGGCCCCTCGGGAAAAACTGTCTGAGGGGCGGAAAAAAGTAATTTTTGCTCATATAAAAAAAGAACAATTGAAAAAGAGGTGCAGAGGTGGCCAAAACCACCAGGTTTTTCCAGAAGGTTTCACACGAACAGGGCCCACCTGGCGACCCCAGAAGTTTCGTGACTGCCAGCATCCTACCAAGGGTGAAAATGCTGCCAGCATTGCTGCAGATGGGTGGGTGTCAGCCTGTCTTTGCTCAGAACAAAAGCTAAATTAAACGCACTTGGTCTGCATGGCTGTCGTCCCAAAAGGAAGCCTCTTCTAAAGATGATGCACAAGAACTACGGCCAACAGTTTGCTGAAGACAAGCGGACTTAGGACATGGATTACTGGAACCATGTCCTGTGCTCTGATGAGACCAATAGAAACTTATTTGGTTCAGATGGCATCAATCATGTACGGCGGCAACCTGGTGCGGAGCACAAAGTCAAGTGTGTCTTGCCTACAGTCAAGCATGGTGGTGGGAGTGTTATGGTTTGGGGCTGCATGAGTGCTGCCAGCTGTGGGAGCTACAGTTCATTGAGGGAAACATGAATGCCAACATGTACTGTGACATCCTGAAGCAGAGCATGATCCCCTCCCTTCTGGGCATCACTGTAATACTATCTGTACACTGACTACTTTACATTGTAGCAAAGTGTCAGATCCTCAGTGTTGTCCCATGAAAAGACATAATACAATATTTACAAACATGTAAGGGGCGTACTCAATTTTATGAATAATGTGTGTGTGTGTGTGTATATATGTGTATATATTGTGAGGGATCAGCGTCCAGAGCAGGTAGCTGGCTGGGCTTCCACAGACAGAGACAGTGACACACTGCGTAAAGTTCAAGTCCAGGCTGTGCCTGGGTTTTTTATATGAAAAAACGGAAACAAAACACGGCCTTAACTTCAGGCATAAAACATAAAACAAAACCTGCTCGGCAGTATCCAACATGATAATGACCTCCAAGACCACCACTGCCTTGCTAAAAAAAAAAAAAAAAAAGAGGGTAAAGGTGCTGGACTGGCCAACCGTCTCCACATCTAAACCCTATGGAGCATTTGTGGGGCATCCTCAAACAGATGGTGGAGAAGCACAAGGTCTCTACCATCCACCAGCTCCTTGATGTAGTCATGGAGGAGGGAAGAGGATTCCAATGGCTGCAACCTGTAAAGCTCTAGTGAGCTCCAGGCCCAAGAGAGGTAAGGCAGCGCTGGAAAATAATGGGGGCCACACAAAACATTGACACTTTGGGCACAATTTGTCCCTTTTCACTTTATATTGTAAAACCACTGGGAGGGTCTATGTGATGACTTTTCATGTACTCACTTTTGTCTCCACCTGTTAGACATTGATGTTATCTTGAGGGCACCACACTTTCCCTGTGATACAAGTCGTGCACTGACTTCTTTACATTGTATCAAAGTGTCAGATCCTCAGTGTTGTCCCGTGAAAATCTATAACAAAATATTTTGTGTGTTTGTCTATGTATAGATAGATATTGCAGTCATTGTACTGAGAGAAGAACTCAACCCTTCAATGGCTTCATTTTCTGTTCTAGTCATTGTCCTGGGACGGGGTTTCCACTATAGTATAGGTATATATATTGTGAGAAGGTGACTGGTGGTGTAGCCGAGAGGGAAGGTATTTTTCCCCTAGAGTACTGTCCTATGTGGCGTTAGGAAGCCTCTGGACCGATGCGTGTCATCGAGAGGCCTGGGCTCGGTGAAGGAAGGCCGACAGTTTAGGTGTCAGTAACACTATGTTACTGACACAGTGTTAGTACAGCGGTTCCAGTCCGCTTAGTCTGGGTCGGCTTTTCCTGGAGTGGCAAAGAGCAGGTGGGTGGCCACTCCCCCGCCCCAGTGAGGGTGGTTTAGGCCTATAAAGCCTGGGCTGCAGGCTTGTGTTGGTCTTCCTGTGGACCTCTGCTGCTAAGAGGGAAACCACGCTGAGACTGTCTAATAATACAAGACAGAGAGGATCGCTCTGTATAGGTAGAGCTCAGCCGAGCAGGCATTTTGTCTGTGTTTTGGCCTGAACTTTAACCCCTTAAGGAAAAATTCCAAGTGGGACAAATTGTGAAAAAAAAAAATATTTTCGCCATGTTTGCGGGTGTTTTGCTTTTACGGCGTTCAATCTTCGGTAAATATAATGTGTTATCTGTATTCTACAGGTTGTTACGCATCCGGCAATACCAAACATGTAGGGTTTCCATTATGTTTTGGTACCGTAAAAAAAATTCCAAACATTTTCTATTTTTGAAATTTGTGCCACAGCGCCATTTTTTTGCGACCAATAACTTTTTTGTACTAACACCTACAGACGTCAGTGAGGGTGCATTTGTTGCGGGCTGAAGTGTACTTTTTATCGCTAGCAGTTTGGAATGCATGCGACTTTTTTGATCATTTTCATTCCATTTTTGAGCGACGTAAAATGACCAAAAAACGCAATTTTGACATTTGGAATTTTTTTCCTTATACGGTGTTCAGTGTATGGGCTAAATGATGTTCTATTTTAATAGATCAGACTTTTTCGGACGCGGCGATACCAAATATGTGTAACTTTTTTATTTTTTTAATGCTTTTATTTGTAAAATGGGGAAAGGGGGTGATTTGAACTTTTAATACTTTTTTTTGTACTTTAAAACTTTTTTTTTTTTTTTACTGTAACATTTAGTCCCCCTATGGTGCTTGACCACTAGAGGGCGAAATTGTTAATACAGCCTAATGCATTGCCTATGCAATGCATTAGGGTGTACAAAGATCGCGGTTTCCCCACTTCCTGTCTACGGCCGGAAGTGGGGCAAACCGGGAAATGTAAGTGACAGGAGCCTTCGCTGGGCTCCCCACCGCCATGGCCGGTCGTCAGATCGACGCAGCATTGCTGCGCTAATGTCGATGACCGGGAAACGATGGGTCCGGGGCCCGATGCATTCTCGGGGACCCCGGGGCCATCTTTGCTGGGGTTTTGTTGGGATTAAAAGCGCCGCGGTCGGACCCAACCCCCGGGCATGTTACTCCCGGGTTTAGGGGGCAATCAGCCGCTAACACCCGGGGGAGGGGGGGGGTCGCGGACCCTTTAGGGGCCCCTGGACTACTCATACGCGTGAACCTTTTCCTGGGTTTAAAAGCTGCGGCAAGAAGGTGACCAAGATGGACAAACTTCTGAAACAGCTGCCAGGCTAACAGCGCCTCCAACAATGACGGCAAACCCAAAAAGGGTGCAGACAGGCATGGAAGCCCAGGCAGGACCAACCCCCCGTGATAGGGGCAAAACCGCCTCCCTTCGGAGCAAAAATATCAACAAGCACCCCAAGAGCAAGTCCTGGCTGTGGCCTAAAGGACACAGGTCATGCCACGTGCGGCGGTACAGTCGTCCTTTTCAAAAGATAGTCACTGACGATGTTGAGGGGCCCACCCAGGTCTTTGAGAGGGAGCGGGGGGGGGAGGTTACCAAGCCTCAGTGGGTAGGAGTGGGCCATTTCTACCGGGGACCACAGAAAGCATACTTTTGATCTAACGAGCAAATTCCCCCCGGTTACGCTAAGTAAAGGACAAAACCTAGACGCTTGGGGATACCCCCACGTGCGGCCCCGCGGGTTCATAATTGGACTTATTTGGACCAGTCCAACGCTCCCAGATGTAGACCCTGATCCACCGGTGAAGATGTGGCTCACCGGGGGAGTCCGCCAGCCCCAAAGGTAGAAAAGGTGGTCCCGACAAATTTATCCCTGTCTCCTCCCAATCCACGCTGGGTGGGCAAAGGCGACCCCAAGGTGCGAGCACCTCATAAAACCGTTGAGGGTACCGGGCCGGAGATTCTACAGGAATTTGGGGGGGAAAAAAGAAAACGTCCGGAGTCTCCGTAAAAATGTCCCCCTACCCCGGGGGTGAGAGGTGTCCCAAAGGGTGGAGCCGAAGTTTTTCCCCAAAGAGGAAGGAAATCTCCCCCAGGACAGTCCCGGCCAGGGGAGAGTCTCGGGAGACCGGGGGCCCGCTTTACTATGTTGGGAATGTCATGGACCTGGACATATGGCGCGAAACGTCCCCTCAACCCAGAGCACATGGAGTGTGACTCGTAGGACGGAGGTCACTGTTCGCTCGACCTGTGTTTTCCGCAGAGACTGCCTCAGAGACTGGTCAGCACCTGTGTAGCATTAAAGTCAACGGCTATCCCATAACTGCTCTGTTGGATTCCGGGAGCCCGGTCACCTGGTGCACGCCAGTTGATTGACCCCATCCCTCATGGGGCACGTAATAGGGGTGCTAATGTGTCCATGGGGACACCAAAAGGGGTCTTATTACTTACCGCAGTAGTAGAGACCCCCTTGTGGGGTCGCTCCCATGAAGTGGGGGTGGTACGGTCCTTAATTGCACACCGCAAACCTGGGAAGAGACTTCCCCTTATTCTGGACTTATGGCAAACAGTAACGCCTAAAGTTAAACGTAATATTGCTGTGTCTCCGGTTTACCCGGAGCCCTTTGACCCAGAGGCTTCAGTTCAGGCGGTAGGGGTGACCCCAGAGAGTGGTGACAACTTTCCCCTAGAGGTGCTCACAGGTGAGACTGAGGACCAGGAAGAGGGCTGCTATGCCTGACCTGGAGGTCCCCCCGTGATAATTTTGGAACCGCCTAGCTTGAGATCCCATTAGAGGGGAAGCCAGGGAAAACGTTAAGGTGGTAAATGGGGGGGGGCCCTAAAAAACCCGGGGGCCGATACGAGTTTCCCACATGGCAGTAAAACCAGGAGTGTTTATATCAAGTCGAAAAAGGGTCGGGGGGGAGGTCGGGGAAAACGCTGGGGGTTTCCCCGCCATACGAAGAAGGGTCTTGGACCTTGCAAAAAGCCATGCTAGGGGGTTATTGGGGAACCCAAAAAAAACCAAAGGAGGCATCCCAAACGTTTTTTTTGGCCGGGATCCTTGTTGAGGAAAAAACGGAAATGTGAGTCCTCCCCGGGAGGGGTCGTTAACAGCTCCCATGCCGCATTCCCTGCCCCTTGTATTTTTCCCCATCATGTGCCCCATTTGAGAGGGGGGCCAGGATCGGGTTTTTCCCTATTTAAAGTCACCCAAGGGGTCTCAATAAAATTTTGGGTGGTGTTAGTTTTACGCCCCCCCTTAAACCCCGAGGCATTTTCCTTTGCGAAATACCTCGTCCCAAAAGGTATTGAAAGGAAAACTTTTTCAGTTTTTTTTCCCCGTACGGGGTTTTCCGAAAAAAAAATCCTTAGGCCCAAAGGGAAAACCCCTTTATGTCAAAAGTCAGGGAAGGGTTATGTAAACTATTTTGTTTTAAAGGGCATTGGTAATGGGTTTATGCCGCCCACAGACGAGGGCCCTTTGTTGAGGGGTTTTCAACAAAAACACTAAAAAATATGCTTAAAAGAGGGTTCATTTGGGGAGGGAAAGGGGAAATGGGCGGTCTGTTTGCCGTTTTAATTTTTTTTCTGTGCGTGAAGCCCCACAGTGGGTTAACAGGTTCCCCCAATTTGAGTTGGTCAAGGCAGACGTCCTGGACCCTTCTGGATATAGCCAAGGAGATTTGGGGGGAGAACGGGGTCCCCCCCTTACGGGAATTTGTTTGAGCAAAATCTCCTAATGCGGGAAACCGAATTGTTTCGGTCATGCCCATTGTGGGGGCAAACATTACAGCAGGCGCAAAACCCCAAACCCGGGGCCACCAAGGTGGGAAAAATTCAACCCTGGGGATGGGGTTTAATTAGTATTGGTGCCCCGTAGAAAGTGGGTTTTCCGGGCAAAAGGGGAAAGGGGCCCTTTTAAAAAAAATTTCAAAAAGGTGGGGAGGAAAATTATAAAGTTTTCCCAGCCCGTAGACGAAAAACCCCAAAAAACAATACCTGAAATTTAAAAATTTAAGAAATTGGAAGGATCGATAGCCCTAGTGCGGTCAGCCCCCCCTTTTAGTGTCTTTCCGAAATTTCTGCGTGTCGAATCTCTGCCCAAAGCCCCAGAAAAAGGGGGACCAGGGAGTTTGTGAAAAGCAATTTGTTTTTTTTTCAAAAAACCCAAGGACGTACAAATGTCATAAAAAATTACTTGTAACGGATCCAGGGGAAAAAATTTTTCAATTAAAAACCGTACAGGGTCCCAGAAGCTCGCGACAAGCTATACCCAAGGAAGTCCGAAAGGGTTGGATCTCGGGGTTATTGGGAATCCGAAGCGAAGGGGTCCAGCCCAATTGTTTTGATCCCAAAGCCCGATGGCTCCTTCGCTTTTGCAATGACTTTCGAAAAAGGCCTTAAAGGGGGGAAGGTTGGGTTCAAAATTTGCGCCCTACCCACCCCCAGGGTAGAGGGGGGAGCAAATTGAGAGGTAGGTCATGCCAGGTACTTCCCCACCCTAGCCCAAAAACAAAGGGCTATGGGGGTTTCCCTTACTGATAGGCTAAAGAGAAGACACCCGTACGATACTGGTGAAATTTGCTGGAATCCAATGGCAGGGCTTAGGTACAAACACAGGGAGGAAAGGGGGATTGCGAGGTCCGGAAGGTTTGGGGGGTTGCTGCTTGGTCAGAAGTGCAGAGGTTAAGCGGTGGAGCGGGGCAGAGGCAATAAGGTTAGCGAGGGGTTTAAAATGCAATAAAAAGGGAAAAAGGGGTGGATGGGCAAAATTCCCAGGCGAGGGGGACTGTTTTAAAAAGGAGTAAGCCATTTTTAAGCAGTGAACTTTAAGGCTTGAGGAGTTTATACAGGAATCAGGAACGGGGGAAAACAGTTTTAACCATTGAACACAATCCACCATCTTAACGAGGGCAAACAAAAAAATTAGTAAGTTCCAATTTTGCAGGAGATTCCTGACTTTAACTCCCCCTAAAAAAAGTTGGCCTCTGGACGATCTGACTTGGTTTCTTGGAGTCCGATGAAATTTTTTTTTATCAGCGAGGAGCATTAATTTTTTACTTACGGTTCCCCAATTTTCTTCAGACCCATAACCTTGCCCTTAATAAGGTATTCCCAGTGGTTCCTGAAAATTCTAGAGTCAAGATTTGCTCACGCAATCTCTGACCATCAAACTCCACTGCAGGGAGGAGGGGGGAAACACTCCCGGGAAAAGGGATTTTACACGACAGGTTTTTTTAGAGACACATGAAAACCCGGATAATCTTCAATTGTGGGGTTTTGACCGAATGTCGTATTTTTATCTTGCTGATCTTATATGGGGCCACAAACTTCTGTCCCATTTTGGGGAAGGGGAATCAAAAATTTCAAATTTCGTTGGAAAGCCATACCTTTTCCCCACTTTGAAAAATTGGTCTTGGCCTACGATGTCTATCGCCATCTTTTTTTTAGTTTTTCTTGAGCCTTCTCTAGTGTTTCCTTTAGTCTGTAAATTTTGCTTTAATGCCGAGATTTTCCCTTTTCCGGGGAGCTGTGATATGTGGAAAGCGGGATTTTGGGGAAAAATATTTGGATGTACCCCCAAATTTTTAAAAAAAAAAGGAGTTGTTTGGTGGAGGTTTTTTGGGAATTAATTGTATAAAAATTTCCCCACAGGAAGCAATAAACCCCAGTCATTTTGAAATGGAAAAATATAACTTCGCGGTCTGTTCAGGGTCTGATTTTGCTTCAGTCTGTCCTTTGTTTTGTGGGTGAAAGGCGTTGACAGATTAATTCGATGTCGAGTTAAACAAAAAAACCCCAAAAAAATTTTTTGGTTTAAACTGCCCCCACGATCCAGAAAAATTTCATCAGGAAAACTCCATGCAGGCGAAACACTTTCTAAATTTTATGAGATCCCTTTCTTTTGACAGAGGGGTAGGCCCGGGTTACTGGAATGAAATGTGAGCTTTGGTGACCCCGGTCAACTACCACGAAAATTTGTATTTTTCCCCTTAGGGTAGGTAGATCTACGATAAGTCCATGGATATAAACCCCAGGGGCGAGGGGGACCGGAAAAGGCTTAACAAAACCTGAGGGGAAAAACGGGGAGTTTTTTGCATCTAGCCAGTGTCACATATGTTACGTACTTCTTTACATCCGTAGAAATTTGGGGGCCCCCAAAAGAATGGGGATAAAAATTCCGTGCCCTTCTGCACTCCTTTGTGACCCCAATCTTGGAATCGGGGGCTACCCCTAAAAATCTTCAGTTTACTGTTTCAGGTATTAAAGCGGCCCCCCGGGGTCCACATCTTTTTTTTTAAAAGCACAAAAGGGCGACATGTTGACGGGAAATTCCGCCTGTTTTTTGGGCGTATACTGCGCCCCCCACCCGAATCCCGCTGTCGGGCAGGATGGGGGGTGTTAGGGCAGGTTCGCCACTTTTTAGCTGGCCCCCTGAAGGGGCGGGCAGTGGGCCGGTGGGGGCGCGGGGGTGAGGGGTTCCCGGGGCGGGACGCGGCCCGCTCGAAAACTCCGAGGCATGTACGTGGCGAGTCGGGAAAGCGAGGCGCAATGCAGCGTCGGCACTCCAAAGGGGACCGGGTTTATTTTGGGCTAAAACCCCCGGCGGAGGGAATTTAAAACGGAACGGAAAAGCAAGGAAGCAGATAGAAGATCGCGACCAGAAATCTGCGGCAAAAGCAGTATGATTCCCAAAAAAATCGCCTTTATAAAAGGGGAAAACGTGTCAAAAAAGAGCTAACGTAAAAAATAAAATAATTTAAAAAAAAAATTTAACTGCTTTATTTGTAAAGAAGGGTTTTGGCTCTTTTTCTGGAAAGTTTTTACATTTTTAAAAAAAATATTTTTTTTTTTTAATACCTTTTATGCCGCCGGAGCCCCAGTGCTTGAGATTTCGAGCGCCCTTCTTCCATAGCTTTAACAAAAGGGGGGAATTAAACCCGCCTCTGGGTTTTCCCCAAAATAGCCCCAAGGCCCCCCCTAGCCCCAAACCCTTTAACCCCTTTTTTGTCCCCTTTTTAAATGTAAATTTTTGAAAAAGTCCCCCCCTTTTTATTTTTGATTTTGGGCCCCAAAAATTTTCCAAAAGGAAAAATTTTAAAAAGGGCTTTTTGGCCTCCCTTTCCCCGGGTTTTGGGGTTTAAAACTCTTCAAAAAGGGTTTAAAAGGGCCACTGTCCCTCCTATTCCCCGGGTTTGGGCCAAACTTCCCATAGGATATAAAGGGAAAATTTGTCGCTTCCCTTTTGATTTTAATTTCTCCTTCCCAAAAGGGTTTAAAAAATGGGGGCCCCTTCGCTTTCCCTTCTGAAATTTGGGCCCAAACTTCCCCCATAAAATAATGGGTCCTTTGGGGCGCCCCTTTCCCCCGATTTGGGGGGCTTCCCGCCGATCCCAAACAGAAAAGCTAAAACAAATTTTAATTACTGTATTTCCCGGGGATTCCCCCTCTATTGCAATTCCCTATGTAGCCCGTCTTTTGGGGGACAAACCTTGTTCGGGTTTTTTAAAAATTTCTTTTTAATTTTTTTAAAGAAGGGTTTTGGCTCTTTAAAAAGAAAAATGTTTTTAAAATTTAATAAAAATTATTTTTTTTTTTTAATACTTCAAGCCGCAAAGGGGCTGACCCCCGAGAAATTTTTAAGCCCCAACTCCCCCAAAAACTGAAAATTAAAAAGGAACTCTCCCTCCTTTAAATTTGGGTTTGGGAAAACCCCCCCCCCGCCCCCCCTAAACCTTCCCCCGCCAAAACAGCCCCTTTTTTTTTTTGTTTTTTTTTACTGTAATTTTTTAACTGGCCCCCCCTTTTAATTTTTTAAATTGGGCCAAACTCCCCCCCTAGGAATATAAAAAGGGTTCCCTTTTTTTGCTCCCAAATTTTGATTGGTCCATAGTTCTCCATGGTTTTTTAAAAGGGTTTTCTGTCGCTTTCCCATTTTGATTGGGTGGCTTCTGCCCCATCAATCAAAAGCCCTTTAAAAAAGTTGAAATTTCTTATTTCCCGCGATTCCCCTTTTATTGGGAATTCCCCCAAAGTAAACCCCCCCCCCCAACCCCCCCCCCCCCTTTTTTGGCGACAAAAGCTTTTTCGGGTTTTTTTTTAAAGGGTTTATTTGTAAAGAAGGGGTTTGGCTCTTTATCTGATAATTTTTTAAAATTAATAAAAATTATTTTTTTATTAATACTTCAAAGCCCCCACGGCGCCCGAGCGCCGAGAATTTTTAGAGCGCCCCCTTTTCTCCAAAGACTGGGAATTAAAAAGTAAACCCCTCCTCGGGTTTTGGCCCCGGGGTAGGGCCCCCAAGCCCCCCCTACTCCCCCAATCAGCCTTTTTGGGGGCCCCCCTTTTATTATTTTTCCCCTTTTCCCCCCCCCTTTTTATTTTGAATTTTGGTCCCCCAAATTTCCCCCCATAAAAATTAATGGGGCTTTGTCGCTCCTATTCTTTTTTTTGGGTTTTTATTTCTCCCCTAATAGGTTTTTTTAATGGGGCTCTGTCGTCCTATTCCCGAAAATTTGGCCCGAGGGTAAACCAAAATCCCCCCTTTTTCTCAACCCAACCCCTCTTTTTTCCCAGCAAAATTTTTACCGGGATTTTTTAAAATTTTCCCGCCTTTGGGTTTTAAAGTTTGGGCCCAAATCCTTCCCCATTGGTTTTTTAATGGTTTTTCACTGCCCGTTTCCTTTTTCCCTTTTTTGGCCCCGGTTTATGCCGACCAATGAGAATAGGTTTCAAAATTTTGAATTACTGTTTTTTTCCCCGGAAAATTTTTCCAATATCCTAATTTTTGAATTGGATATTTGGAAAGTAAATTTTGTTTTATGAATTTTTTTTATTTTTGAGGTTTCAGCTCTTTTCTGAGAATGTGGTTTTCCCCTTTTTATAAAGGCATTTTTGATTCATACTCCCACCGACATGGGGAAAATTGTTTTCCCTCGCTTTTTTAAACCTGTCTCGCATGGGAACAAATTTTGGGGCGCGCATTTCCCGCCAGCGCCTAATCCCCCCGCCCCCCCCTGGGGGAACCCCCCCAACGCCCCACCAACGGGGAGGCGCGGGCCCCGGGCCCCCCCTTTTTTTTCCCCGCATGAGGAGTGCCACACCCCCGGCGGCGAATTTTTTTTGGCCCAAAGCCCTCATTTGCCCTCAGTCCCCGACTGCCCAAACACACTGGCGAGGCGCCGGACTTTACAGGGCTAGGGTTAGGGAGGCACCCCCCGGGCCCCGACATAAATCTGGTCAGATTCCCCCCGGGAAAAATGGGGGGAAAGGGTTTGCGCCCCCCCCCTTTCGGGATTCATACTTTTTCGCCCTAACAGAAACATCATCTGGGGGAGGGGGAGAGTAAGGAGTGGGTTGCCCTTTGGCCCTTCTCTTATTTCTTTGAGCAACCCCATTTATAAAATTTTTCCTAAAACCCTTAGACTCCGGAACAAGGCCCCTTAGGTGAATTGCGGGTGTGGAATCATGGGAACTTTCCTTGAAAAACATCTCCCTTCCCTTTCCCGAAACCGGGCCTGTTATGAATTATAAAATTTGGGAAATTGGGTTGGGGAAAATCCCTCCAGCAGCTTGACAAAAAACCTTGGCAGATCTAACTAATTCCAGATTACGGTGATAAAAATTAAAAATATTATTTGTTGGAGGCCCCCCTTGAAGATAAATGTCTCCATTCCAAAAGGTCCCAACCAATTAGCTTGAGTTCTTTTTTTTCCCACATCAAAATTTCTTCTCCCCCAGATGAAAAATGTCGGGAGTAAAAGCCCCAAATGTTTGGCAATAAACCCCTTGTTTTCCGTTCTCCTGGGGGCATTTTAAAACCCCCTACAGCACAGTCAAAGGGGGCCCCACTTCCACAATGAAGGCGAGTTCGGGGTCGGGATAAATTTAATACGGGGGCGGGTAGTAAACTTGCCCTTTTTAGGAGATAAAAGGGTTTGTGCTTGAGGAGACCAAACAAAACCCATTTTTTTTTTTAGTAAAACTGTGAAAATAGGAAAAATTTATTTCCAAAAATTTCCCTTGATAAAGCTCTAAAAAAATTTGGGCAAAACCTTTTAAAACCCGTTGAAAAACCTTTGATTTTTTCCTGGGGGTGGGCCGTCTATTTTTGGCGTTTTGATTTGGGAAGAGCCCCATTTTAGCCATGAGGTGAAATTACATGGGCCAAAAGGAAATTTGGGGATCTCTCCCTAAATGGAATTCACATTTTTCAATTTTAAATGTAAAAAGGGTTTTCCCCCGTCAGGGTTCCAGAAAAAAGTTTCACATGCCCTCGGTGTTCTTCCATCAAATTTGGGGGAAAATTTGGGATACCCGCCCCGGGATAAAATGACTATAAAATTGGTCCGAACCCCCTTGAGATGTCGTTAAACGAAAATTTTGGAAGGTGGCGGGGCATTAAAAAGGCCAAAAGGCAAAAAAACAATATTCAAAGTGCCCCATAACGTGACCTAAAGGCATCTTCCATTCATCCCCCGATTTAACCCAAACCGGGGTTGAAAGCCCCCTCGTAGATCTAATTTGGAAAAAACCCTTTGGGCAGGGTTCCCCTCCTCCAGAAATTCGGGGAAACCCATGGTAGAGGAAAAAGGGGTTTTTTAAATTGTGATTTTTTATTTAATTTTCCCTGAAAATCAATGAAGGTCTTAAGGAACCATTTTTCTTTTTGCCCAAAAAAATAGGGAAGCCCCTGCTGGTGAAAAAAGAAGGCCCGGAAATTTTTCAGGGCCCTTGGTTCAGATTGAGCTTTTTGGGGAAAAAAACATCCTCTCTGGGAAGCTTATCCCCTTTTTTTTTTTTTTTTTTTTTTTTTTTTTTCCCCAGTTGAAAAACCGGGGTTCCCTGTGAATTGAAACCCAAGGGGTGGGTTCTAAGATGACAGGAAAGTGCGGGAAGATACCCAATTTGGAATGACAGGACCTTCAGG
The DNA here is from genome assembly GCA_025379985.1 of Phyllomedusa bahiana. Lineage (NCBI taxonomy): Eukaryota > Metazoa > Chordata > Amphibia > Anura > Hylidae > Phyllomedusa > Phyllomedusa bahiana. The sequence continues at coordinate 28,966 of JAODAL010003172.1, forward strand.
GTTGCGGGGGTGCCTTTAATTGATTTCAAGGGGTTTACGGGCCCTTTTGATCCCACGGGCCCCTTGGAGCCTATCTACATTTCTCCATTACCGGGGTTGAAAAATTTTTTTTTCTTGATTTTAAAAACCCCATGTTTTTTGACCCAAAGGAGAAAACCCATAAATTGCCATTTTGCCCCAAGTCCACCAAAAAGTTGAGGGGGAAAACCCACGGGGAGAGCTAGCCGGGAATTTTAAGGGGAAGGGGAAGCTTTGAGAGCCCCTTATTCTCTTTTTTTAATATGAGGGCCCACTGCTGAAATGGCCCGGAAACAACTGTCTTTAAAGATGACTCTGAGGCAATTGAAATTTTCCTCGAGGGAATTTTGGGATTCCATGATGGCTGCCACCCTCTCCGTGGAAAGGCTGGGCCCTTTTGAGGGGGAAATAGTTTAACTAAAAGTAAATAAAAGCATAAAAATTTTTACGGGCCGCTGTTGTCCCTTTTAAAACTACGCCTTTTACCCTTTCAATATGGGGGACTTGCTAGGCTCGCTTTTCCCCAATCTCGGAAATTTTCCCCCCGAGGTTTTTCCTTTGGGGAAAGGGGGCGGGAACAGGTGGGGCCTGCAAAAGGGGTCCCTTAAAAATTTAAAGTAGCCCCCTTTTTTCCTTTCCCTCGTTTTTGATATCCCGGGGATCAATTTTTGGGGTGCAAATTTGGGTTTAAAAAAAGCACCAAACCAAGGGGCCTAAACACGGGCCCAAAATTTCATCTTTTTAATGCGTTGGGTTTTCCTTTTTTTTAAAAAAAAAAAAAAAACACATTTCATGGCGGGCCTTCCAAAACGGTGTCGATTCCCCCACCTCCTTTTAATTCCTAGCCTACTCCCGCCAAAGGGCGTTTGCCCTGGCGAATGCTATAAAATTTCCCTTCACTTTTAGCCCCAACATTAAAAGGGGCCCCAAACATTTTACTCATGGGGTCGAGAAACTTCCAGGTTTATTCAGCCGGGGGTCCTGGGGGCCCAATTTAAGGGGCTGGCCCAAAAAAATGGCTTTTTTTTGTTAACAACATTTAAAAATGCAAAAGGGCCTTAGGGCCTGTCCCCTAGGGGAAACCCCTTGATTTTGCTCCAAAAATAATCCAATTTTGGGGTTTAAAGGGAACCCCCGGGAAATTTATCCCGAATCCCCGAAAGCGGCAAAACCCGGGGTCAAAAAAAGCACCCAAATTATGGGGCCAGAGGTTGATTCTCCAGGTGGAATTTTTCCCCGGGCATTTTAAAGTCTGCACGGGCCCCCAAAGTAGTCTTTAATGGCTTGTCCATACACTTGGGTATTTTGTGGGCAAATTTCCCGGGCCCTTTTAAGGTGCAATTTATTTTTTCAACGCCCGCATCTCAACGTAAATTACCAAACCCTTTTTTGCAGTTGCTTGAAACGAGGGTTTGGGCTCCCAGCCCCGGGGGATCCCTCTTATGGCTTGAGTATCTTGTCACAATAATGGTGTATACTGCTGGAATCCAATGGCAGGGCCAGGTACAAACACAGGGAGGCAGGTGGATAGCGAGGTCCCAGGAAGGTAACGGTTGCTGCTTGGTCAGAAGTGCAGAGGTTAAGCGGTGGAGCGACAGCAGGCAATAGGTTAGCGCAGGGTTAACTGCAATAAACAGGAACAAGGCTGGACAGCAAGTTCCCCGGCGAGAGGACTGTAGAGCAGGAGCTAAGCACAATCCTCAAGCAGTGAACTACAGCCTTGAGGAGTTTATATAGGAACCAGGAACAGGAAACAAGATGGCAACCAGTTGAGACAGAATCCACCATCTTAACTGAGGGCAAACTTAAGGGCAAACACAGTTAGTAAGTTCCAACGTATAGCAGGAGATTCCTGACACAGCCTTTGCCACACCGGACAGCCTGTACCAGTATAACTGCTTACCGTTTGGTTTGCATGGGGCTCCGGCAACCTTTCAACGGTTGATGGATGTTGTCCTCAAGCCCCATCGTCGGTATGCGTCAGCATACCTGGACGACATCATTATATTTAGTGAGGACTGGGAAAGCCACCTACCCAAGGTACAGACAGTGCTTAATTCCCTGAGAGCAGCAGGACTAACAGCGAATCCTAAGAAGTGCACCTTCGGTTTGGAGGAAGCCCGCTACTTGGGGTACGTGATCGGACGGGGTATTATAAAACCCCAAATAAGTAAAGTGCAAGCTATCCAGGAATGGCCACAGCCCACAACAAAAAGGCAGGTGAGGGCTTTTCTAAGTATTGTGGGTTACTACCGGCGATTTGTTCAAAACTTCGCTAGTATAGCGGCACCTCTGACGAATCTGACACGGCACAGTAAGTCCCTCATGGTTACTTGGAACCCAGAGGCAGAAAGGGCGTTCCAGGTGTTAAAGCTGGCTCTCTGTGACACGCCAGTACTAATCACTCCCAACTTGAAAAAGGAGTTCATTGTGCAGCCGGATGCGTCTAATGTGGGGCTGGGTGCAGTGCTGTCCCAGGAGATAGATGGAGAGGAACATCCGGTCACCTATCTAAGTAGGAAGCTCACCCCTGCTGAGAAAAATGACCGTATCGTTGAGCGAGAGTGCTTGGCCATTAAATGGGCCCTCGAGTCCCTTAAATATTATTTGTTGGGCCGACACTTCCGGTTAATCACGGATCACTCTCCGATAACTTGGATGTGTCAAGCGAAGGAAAGGAACGCAAGGGTCACAAGGTGGTTCCTTACCTTGCGAAATTTCAAGTTTACAGTGGAGCACAGAGCAGGGAGGTTGCAGGGTAATGCGGATGCTCTTTCCAGAACGCACTGTATGGTGGCCAAATGTGTCCGACCCCACAGACTCGAACAGAGGGGGAGGGTATGTGAGAAGGTGACTGGCGGTGTAGCCGAGGGAAGGCATTTTTCTCCTAGGGTACTGTCCTATGTGGCGTTAGGAAGCCTATGGACCGAAGCGTGTCACCGAGAGGCCTGGGCTCGGTGAAGGAAGGCCGACAGTTTAGGTGTCAGTAACACTATGTTACTGACACAGTGTTAGTACAGCGGTTCCAGTCCGCTTAGTCTGGGTCGGCTTTTCCTGGAGTGGTCAAAGAGCAGGGTGGGTGGCCACTCCCACGCCCCAGGTGAGGCTGTTATTAGGCCTATAAAGCCTGGGCCTGCAGGCTTGTGTTGGTCTTCCTGTGGACCTCTGCTGCTAAGAGGGAAACCACGCTGAGACTCTTACCTATACAGAGAGGATCGCTCTGTATAGGTAGAGCTCAGCCGAGCAGGCATTTTGTTTTTGTTTTGGCCTGAACTTTTAAGGCCTTGTGTTTTGTTTTCTCCTGCGAATAAACCCAGGCAGCGCCTGGACTTGAACTTTACTTCTGTGTCACTGTCTTGGTCTGTTGAAACCTTGCTGCCTACCTGTTAGTGACGCTAACCCCCCCACAATATGTACAGAATAGAGGTGTATATAGAGTGTGATCTTGCTCTCAGTCCTCCTCGTCTTCTTCAGGTTCCTCAGGACCAGGACTTTCACAGCTAAAGACAATGGCCCTTTTCATCAATGATCCCCCAAGGATGGACAAAGATGGAGACCTCAGGGCCCCCAGGATATTAGACCTCACCCTGGAGATCATCTACTTGGTAACTGGAGAGGTGAGAGTCTCACATGACCTCGCTCTTCTTTCTATCAGTAACAGGTGAATGATGGGAAAGGTGAGGGGTTCTTAGAATCTATGTAGTGATCAGTGTCTCCCCATACACAGGATTACACAGTAGTGAAGAAGTCGTCTGGTGAGTGTGTGGCCCCCCGTGTGTCAGGAGGACGGAGCAGCCCCCAGAGCCCCGAGCCTCCACCTCATTCACTGATACAGAAGATCCTAGAACTGACCACCAGGATCACTGAGCTGCTGACTGGAGAGGTGACTGGGAATGCTGGGACATTATACATAACACAGGGGATGATGGGTCTGGATGATGAGAGGTGAGGGGAATGCTGGGACATTATACATAACACAGGGGATGATGGGTCTGGGTGATGATGAGAGGTGAGGGGAATGCTGGGACATTATACATAACACAGGGGATGATGGGTCTGGGTGATAATGAAAGGTGAGGGGAATGCTGGGACATTATACATAACACAGGGGATGATGGGTCTGGATGATGAGAGGTGAGGGGAATGCTGGGACATTATACATAACACACGGGATGATTGCTCTGGATGATGATGGGAGGTGAGAGGAATGCTGGGGTATTATACATACCACAGGGGATGATGGGTCTGGATGATGAGAGATGAGGGGAATGCTGGGACATTATATATAACACAGGGGATAATGGGTCTGGATGATGAGAGGTGAGGGGAATGCTGGGGAATTATAGATAACATGGGATGATGGGTCTGGATGATGAGGGGAATGCTGGGGAATTATACATAACAAAGGGGATGAGGGGTCTGGATGATGAGAGGTGAGGGGAATGCTGGGACAATATACATAACACAGGTAATGATGGGTCTGGATGATGAGAGGTGAGGGGAATGCTGGGACATTATACATAACACAGGGGATGATGGGTCTGGATGATGATGGATCCTTGTGTTGTCAGGTTCCTATAAGGTGTCAGGATGTCGCTGTCTATGTCTCCATGGAGGAGTGGGAGTACATAGAAGGACACAGGGATCTGTACCAGGAGGTCATGATGGAGGATCACCGGCCGCTGACATCACAAGGTGAGAGGAGATAAGACACAGCAGAGAGTGACATCACCAGCCCAATCTCCTTCTATCTCCCTATTTCTGTCTCGTCTTCTCTTAGAATTGAGGTTCATGAGACATATATGATACATAGACAGATATCCCGCAGCTCATGTATCCGTCACTGTGTGTTCCCTACAGATGGATCCAGTAGGAGAAATCCAGCAGAGAGATGTCCCCGTCCTCTGTATTCCCAGGACTGTCCAGAGGGAAATGTCCCAGAGAATCATCAGGTAGAGGGAGCTGAAGTCTGCTCTAAATATAACCAGAATGGAACAACCTGCACTTATTTCACTATTTTTTTCTCTTTAGGGGGAATATCTGATTGATATTAAGGTTGAGGATGAAGCAGAAGAGATGGACGTCCCAGGGAATCCTCAGGTAGATGAGCCCTATACACAATCTGTATACGGGGTGTGGACCTCCTGCAGTCACAGATGGGCTCATAGATATTTGGGGTCTCTTATGTTGATCTGTCTGCTGTACTGAATTGTTCCATATGTCACATCAGGGTGAAGATCTGACTGATACTAAAGTGGAGGCTGAAGAAGAGAAGATGAGGAGCGATGAGCCGAGGATGAGTGACGTGAAGGAGGAGATCCCAGAAGATGTGACCGCAGGTGCGTAGTAAAGAATTCAGAGCTTTCTTCAGGGATCCTGGAACAACCTGAATTGTTAGTGGATCCAACAAGGTCCTGGAAACCTTTATTACAGATTCTGATGGAAAACCTCGCTCTGTCTATTCCACCACATCCTAGAGATGCTCTATAACATGGAGACCTGGGGACTGCAGCCATTAGACCATACAGACCTTATCGTCCCATCCATGAGATCAGCTGGAGATGTGAACTTTGTCTCATGATGATCTGGTTATAGCCATGATGAGATTGTCGCTAACCAGATGGTGTCCACTTGTATTAAAGTGCTGCTCCATTGGTATTGAAGAACCAGATGTGTGGGCAGAGGACAGACCTGATTGTCAGACAAGGTTGTGGTCTCAGCATCTTATCAAGTCCAGGTTTATGTGATAAAAGTGATGAGTGAGTGTAGCGCAGAATCCTGGACTGTGTCACTGATACGTTACAGCATTATACAAGGATTTATAAGGCTGCGGTCACACAGGCAGGTTCTCTGTAAGGAGTGAAAGTAATGAGAAATACAGACAGTGAAAGTCCCATCATTATCTCCAGCGAGACCGTTGTGTGCAGCACAGACAGCAGCGAGACAGGCGGAGAGTTACTCCATAAGGTCCTGGTAGGTTGTCACAGGGATCTGGAGCCGACTGCATCCCACAGCTGCTGGAGACGCCATAGAGACAACATTCAGGGGCCCACACACAGGCTCAGGATCTGGAGAATTAGGGCCAGGGTAGTACTTGTCACGTCTCATGCTGCAGTCCATCTCCTCGTCCGCAGACGCGCCCATGATCTTGTCTCCTATTGTACCTGACACTCTCCTGTCCCCTGCTCCTTCTCTTTCCTCTGCTCTGGGTCGGCGCGTGTGTACCCATTCCCTAAGGCACGTACATGCTGGCTCTTTTAGATTTGAAGGGCCAGTGCGCCCTTAACGTCCTATCATGTCTCACCTCCTCTTTTATTAGTACACCGCCCCCTGGATTTCCTGGCAGTTTGTTGGTGTTTGTTAGGAGTTTAGTGAGAGTTGTGATGTATTGTAGTTCTGAGAACTAGACCTTCCTTCTCCTGCCCACATTGCCTGCCCTTTCTATATCCGCATCCGCCTCTTGATTCTGTACCATGCTGCATTCCCGGCCACCATCACAAGCTAGTCACCTCATGAGTAGTCTCCCGCCACAGCAAATCCAGCCTGCCTTGTGGTGGGCTTTGGTGAAAACTGGGGGCTACTTAGACTCCTCTCCCTGATGTGGCTTATACCACTGCTTGTGGTGGTCCTGAGAATCCACCTCCTTCCTTGATAGCAACTAGAAGTCTTGGTCATGGTCCTTCAACCAATGTCAGACATTTCTAGCTGTGTGACCTGCCGCATTCTCTTGCAGGAAGATCCTATCTGCCCCAGGTGAGACAGTCAGCATGTATTGGATTTCATGATGTCCAAAATAGGCCTGACTTTCATTTTACATCACAAGCTCTATATCGGAGAGTTCCATCATTAAAGGGGGTTGTCTTGCTACAAAGAATAGCTTTCAAATTGTAGGGAACACAATATAAAGACATTTTCCAAATATATTGCTTTGTTCATCTGTTTTTGTTAAGGAGATACAAGTGAATTAATCACCTCCCTGGCTATTTCAGTTCCCTCAGTAACCGACTTGTGTACAGCTCTCTCCCCTGCTGTTTGTTCTATGTGATAGCAGTGAGTGACGTCATCACACAGCAGCCTCTGTGCTGCTGGGCAGTAAAAAGTTTGATTTATCTAAAGTAAACAGCACTGTAATTAGGGCTTTTGTTTGAGGGATCAGATAAAAACTCCTGCTAGCAGTTTCTGAGAAGCTTCTGAGCTAATCTGATATAATTAGCACCTGAAAACACAGAGTTAAATACACCAACTGTATGCCACACCAGCTGTATGTAAATCAAAGTCAGTCTGAACCAGGAAGTGACAGAGTATTTCATTCATGCATCCTATGAAACTCTGTAGGGAGCAGGGGCGTAACTAGAAATGGCTGGGCCCCGGGAAGGAGATATTGGCCCTATAGAGCCTAATATTTGGGAGGAGATACTGGAGACCATACCATTGATTTCAGTGAGTGAACAGCATCGAATCTCTCAATTATTCTTAATACATCGAGTTTACAGAACTCCTCTATTTCTAAATAAAATTGGAATTCGGGCCTCTCCTCTGTGTAATAGGTGTCATGTGCACCCGCGCTCTCTGATGCATATGTTCTGGCATTGCCCTAAACTAGAGCGATATTGGATTTTTATTGTCCAATTGATCAGCGTATTTTTCAATTACAGTTGAAATTAATCCGATGGTATGTAATATGGGATATGTAGGAGACTTAACGTTTCAGAGGCTGAGAAAATCGCAATATCTAGACTTTTATTTATGGCGAGGAAATTAATAGCGACAAAGTGGCTGGATGCAGAACCTCCGTCAGCACAGGAATTTGTTAATAAAGTGAACTGGCTGATTGCATTGGAGAGAGGGGTGTATTATAAGAGAGGAGCCAAACTTAAATATAATAAAATATGGGCTAAATGGCTGGATACTTCTGGTCTTGCTTCACCGAACTTAGTTAGGCAGAGGGTGTTGGGGATCTCTGTGTAGAGGTTCCTGGGACTGTGTCTATGGCAGTTGTGTGAATGGAGGCCGTCCGACAGCCAGGTACAATTTTTATTGTGACAAGAACTGAACGTTATTAATATTGCATTGCTATGTGATTGTAATGGATATTTACTGCTCTGAATCTGGAGATGGATTTGGGAGGTGGGCTGGTTTGTGTTTTGGGGATAAAAGTTGAAGTTTGGTCTTACAATGACATATACTGTACTCTGTTTGTACTACTTTATATCTGACCAATAAAAAGTTTATGGTTAAAAAAAAGAAATGGCTGGGCCCCAAAGCAAACTTTTCAGTGGGCCCCCCTCCCCAAAAAAAAAAATACGGACTGTGCAATCGCTTTATCACTTATATAATACACAGCAGTACAATAATGTATTGCCATGTATTATGTCTGTGACATGCAGCTTATTAGAACCCGTCTCTAGCAGGGCCTAATACATGGCAAGCCAAAGGCCATTATTTAGCCTCCGGCTGCCACTACAACCATCCACATCCGGCCATCATGTTGCAGCGATGCCGAGGGAGCTGCCTTCCACTGTTAATCACATACATGCTGTGTCTACTATTGTCTACAACATCTTGGGGGAGGAGGGGTGTTAAAAGTTTAGGACTTGTGCCAACTTGAATCTAAGCTCCAAATCTGTGCTCACACTCTGATCACTGCACTGCTGGATCTATGTGAACCAGCAAGGCAACTGCAGTCCTGTGGTGAGAAGGGCCCATAGGCGCTGTAGAATAATCCCTGGGGGCATTAGCCCCTTACTGACATTGCATGTGATTCCACTACATAGCTGGTGGGCATCAGCTGCTAATTGCATCTAATGCTCAATCCCAACCTGTCCTTAGACGCCGTCCCATAAAAATTGGAAAAAGTGTAATAAAAAAAGTCCCATGTATTCCAACATAAAAAGTGCACTTCAGTCTGAAAAATTGCCCCTCACTCAGGTCCGTAGGTGTTAGGACAAAAAAGTTATTGGTCGCAGAAAATGGCACCACTGCGCAAATTTAAAAAATAGAAAATGTTTGGAATTTTTTAATGGTACCAAAACAGAAAGGAAACCCTACATGTTTTGTATTGGTGGATACATACTAACCTGTAGAATACAGAGAACACATGATTTATACTGCAGAGTAATTGCCCTAAAAACAACCCCACAAACATGGTGCAAGTACATTTTTTTTCTCGCCAATCATTCATTGGGGGACACAGCACCTTGGGTATAGGCCGTTGCCTCCGGAGGCGGACACTAGGCAGATCAAACGAGTCGGACCCGCCTCGGTGGACTATATCCCTCCTGCTCGGTGGACTATATCCCTCCTGCTGACGCCAGGCTGATCAGTTTTCAGCCTAGTGTTTTTGGAGGGCAGACGCTGTCTGCGCTCGCAAATTTTGGGTTATTTTTTTTTTCCTTTCGGGAAGGTAATGGGCCATGGCTCCAATTTTTTGGAAAGGGTTTGATGGGCAAAAGGCTTTCCCGGTTGGAAGGTGATGGAGAAACCCCAGGCCTCCCTTTGGGAAAAGGTGATCGAGCCCCCGGTTCTCCTGGGATGGTGTTTGGGCCCTGGCTATTTACCTGTCAGGGGGGCCATCAACCCCGGTTTGTCCCTGTTAAAATTGCCCCCCTTTGAGGGCGTGGGAAAAACCGTCTTTTCCCTTTACTGGGGGCCCTTTCCCTCCACCCCCCCCGCCCCCAAGTCCCCCCCTGGCCTTCGCGGCCCTTTCATGGTTTTCCCTTTCCCACCATTTGGGGTTTTTGGGGTTTTCCAAAGGGGTGGGGGGAAAAAGAAGTCAGATTGGGGGGGTTCCCCCGGGGACCCCCTCGGGGTTTTGGGGGGGGGTTTGGGGATTTTTTCCTTTTGTTTTTGGGGTGGCCCCGAAAGGAAATTTTCCGTTTTCCTGCGGCCCCCCGGTATTCCCCCTTTTCCCCCGGGGTTTGGGGGGTATCCCGGGAAGGGGGGGCACTTTCCCCCTTCGCTGGGGGTTGGGCACGGGACAGGGGGGTTTTGTTAGCCACTGCGGCAGCACCCGGGGTTAAAGCATTGGGCCCCAGCGGGGGTTTTTTCCCGGCCATTTCCCCCCCCCTCACCTTTTCTGGCGTTAGGCAGCGGGGGGCCTTTTTTTAGTTTTGCGGGCACCCCCAAATTTTGGCAACCGTTCCCGGTTCCCACGCATTTTCGCCGCGGGGCCGCGCGTGGTAGTTGCCATCGACTGCGGGAAAGAATGGGAGGCCCCCCCGGGGGGTGCGGGTGCCCCCCTTCCCCTTTTCTGCGGGCTTTTCCCGGCGGCGTTCCTCGGTAAAATTTAGCCCCGGGCCTTCGGGAAAGGTTAGGCCCCCAAAAAAGGGGCCGCCCCCTTTCCTGAGCCAGGGCCGCCCCGGGGGGGGTTTTCCCAAACTGCGGGGCCCCTCCCAGGTGGTGCAGGACCTCCATCACCCCGGGGGTTTTGATTGGGGGGGGCCAAAAACCCCCTTTTTTTCCGGCGTTCGGCGTTCCGGACTTTTTGGGCTGTTTCCCCTGGCTACTGAGGAGGACAAGCTTTTTTGGGGGGGTTTAAGTTGGCCTGGTTGGGGCCAAAACCGATCCCTGCCCCACGCCCCCAAGCAAGCCTGCCCAAAGGGGAAAAGGGTTTTAAAACCCCGGACTTTCAAAAGGGGGGGGTGGGACTTACTTCGCTTAAAACCCGTTTCCCCAACAAAAAAATTTCCTTTGTGGCCTCCCCCGGTGCCCTTTTTTCCCACTTCCCGTTTTTGCCCCTCAGCTAAACGCCGGGGAGTCCGCCCACCCCTGTCAGGAGTAAGTGGCCCCAGAAGGGGCCCAAGGGACTCTCCCCCTTAGTTGTGGGGGGGCCCTTGCCCAGACTGTCAAAGGGTTTTATTACGGCCTTTAGGGGTTTTTGCCGTCGTGCTCGCTGCCCCCCCCAAGAAACCTCCCGGGGTTTCCAGCGCCCGGCGCGGGCCCGCCGGGGGTTTTTGGCAAGAGGGTTAGATCTCGCTCTCCCTAAATCACCCCCTGAGCTTCCCCTGAGGGCCCAGTGGGTCGGAGAGGGACGCTCCAAGGGGATCGCGGTTTCCCAAGTGGGGCCTCCTCTGATTCTGACTGTAAAGCTGACAGATTTTGATGGAAACGGGGCGCGGTCCAACCCCTGAAAAAGGGTGTCAGAGCCCCCCCTTTCTTTGTAAAGGGGAGGATGTTTTGTCCACCCCTCCCGGGAGGAGGTCTCCTTTAACCCAGTAGGCGTCCGCGGTTGGGTTTGGGGGTTTCCTACGAAACCCCCGATTTTAGGAGCTGATTCCCGGGGGAGGGGGAAACATTTTACAGGGCGTTTTTCCTTTAGCAAAAGGCTTAAGCGTTTTCCCCCTTTTCCCAAGAAATTAAGTTGCAAAGTGGTCGGGGGGCCCCAATTGGGGGACCCCCCCAGTTAACGGCTCTCAAAATCCCGGACTTTTCTGTCCCCGACCGGGCCCCTTTTGGTGACGGTAAACGGGGTTTGGGGGATGCTTTTTGTAAGCCCACCTTTGAGGGGGGCCGGGGGCCACGTTTGCGCCCCTGGGGTTTCCCGGGTTTCCCTTGGGTCAGCAAAGCTTGCAGGGTTTGGGGCCCTAAGCAGTCAGCAGGGGTTTCAGCTGGAGCCCCCCACAAAAGGAGTTTTTAAAGTCTCGCTTCCACTTTTGGGGGCCCCGTCAAAGTTCCTTTTGGGGACCTTCGCTTGAGCCCACCCCGAATTATAGCTAAAGCATCAGCTAATGTGGGGCCTTAGGGCCTTTTGGTTTGGGAGTTTGGTATGCGGATGAAAGCCTCCAAAAAGTTATTGGGGGGCTCCCCGTTTTCTGGGGGGTTAAGCTTTTTTGGCAACGGCTGGATGAATTCATTTCAGAGGCCACAGGGGGCGAAAGCAAATCCTCCCTCTGGGGTCACCCGGGCCCGGCGGTTCAGTTTGGAAGCAGGGCCACCCCATCAGTCCTTTCGGAATTTTACGAAAAACCGGCCGCGGGGAAAGGCCCCCCCGTCCTCGAGAGCAGAGCGTTCCTGGGCCCAGACCAGCGTCACTTGGCGGTTTTGAAAAACACCCAAAGGGCCCTTTCCCCCCAAACAGTCTGAGGGTCTGCCCCCACTCGAAGGGCCCTCTCAGTGGGGGGCCGTCTCCTGCAGGTTTCCCAAAAGATCTGGCGGTTCTAGGGCGACGACGCCTGGGGGGGCGCAGGGTCTTCGGAGGCTACAAAAAATTTTTTTTCCGGGCGGGCCCCCCCACACGGTTTTTCCTTCTTCCCCCCCACCCCTCCGTCTGGGCATCAGCTTTTTTTCGGGCAATCCGCACCCCTTTTTCAGGGGGTTTCTCCCCGAAACCCTTTTTTTGGTCCCCAGGAAAATTTTGGGCCCCCGGTTTTAGACCAGTTTTGGAAACTAAAAAGGGGTCAACGGGGTTTGTTTCAGGTTCCCCGGGGGTTTGCTTTGGGAAACCAACCGGTCGGGGGTTTCGTCACTGGAGCAAAAACGAGTTTTCCCGGCCCCCTTGACATCAGGGCGCTTTTCTGCACATCCCTTTTGCCCCAGGTCACCAAAGTTCCGGGGGGTTCGGCCCGTAGGGGCAGAACATTTTCCGTTCACTGCCCCATGCCCTTCGGCTCCACGGGCCGCACCCCCGGGTTTTCACGAAGGTTTAGCACCCTTTATACGATTTACGCAATTAAAGGGGGGTGTGACCATATCCCAATCTGGACGGGCCCCCTGGTGGGAAAGGGCCCCCCCTCTTTACGCCTGTATGGACAGTTTCGGGTCACCCCCTAGACGTTCTTGGTTTAAACTTCGGCTGGGTTGTCAATTTCGGGGCAAGTTTCCCGGTTTATCCCCGCTCAGAGGGGTTTGGGGTTCCTGGGGATGGGCACTCGAACCCCTCAGACGGCCGAGTGTTCCCCGCCGGGGGAAGGGGTTTGGCAATGCAGGCAGAGTTTCGGTGCTAAAGCATCGACCCCCCTTTACCTCCCACTTTTCAAGCGGGGGGCTCGGCCCGGATGGTGGCCTGCGTTCAAGGCTGTGGCCTTTTTCGCGTTTCACTCCCCCCTTCCCGCAGGGGGGGCATCCTGGCCCGGTTTGGGGCAGGTCCCCACGGAAAATGAAAAAAATGGTTGGCTGCCATCCGGGGGCGGGCCGACCTGGGCTGGTTGGGGTAATTTCCCCCTGGTTGCATCAGGGGAAATGTTCCTGCCCCCGCAGTGGTGGTATCACCCAAAGGATGCCCAGCGGGTTAGGGGGGGGCCCCGTTTTCGGCTCCCGGAGACTCGGGGGGGGGGTGGACTCTCGGGTTAAAACCCGTCTTTCCAAAATTTTAAAAGTCCGGAGTCCGGGCCATTCTTGGGCCCCCTTTCCCTTGGGCCCCCATGATTTTGGGGGGGACCCCGTTCGGGGTTTAGTCGGGCAAAAGCCACAGCAGTCGCCCAAACTAAATTTACCAGGGTGACAAACCCGAAGTTTGGGCGGTTTTTAAGAAGCCGTTGAGGATTCTTCAAATGGGGGAAAAAAAATCGGTTTCCCCGGGTTTTTTCGGCAAATTTTTATCCCAGGGGAGAAAACTTTTGGTTGGGCCGACCACCTTTAGTCGGGGGGACAATCGACCCCCGGGGAAAGGGGCCCTTCTTCCGGAAATTTTTTCCCACCTTTGCCGGGGGAAAAGGGGGAAATCCAAAACGTCGACCTTTTTTGGGAAACCCGGGCCCGAATCAACCCGTACCAGGTAGTGTCCAGGCCGGGATCCCTGGCCCCAGCAGCAGATGCATTTTGTCCTGCCCCTTTGGGGGCATTTGCTTAGTTATCTGGTTTTTTTCCCTTTGGGCCCCTTTTCCCTTCCCCGGGTGCTCAAGGCCTCTAAATCCCAGAGGGTCCCCCCTTTCCTATCGCCCCGGGATGGGGCCCGGGAGGTTCCCGGTTGCGGATTCCCTTTCCCCGCTACAAAAGCTCCTTGGCCCACTCCCGTTGCCCCAGATTTTCCTTCACAAGGTCCTCTGTTTCCCCTACCTTTTCCCCAGCTGCGTTTGACGGCCCTTTGGGGTTGAGACCCGATACTGAAAAACTCGCAGGGCTGTCGCAGGCGGTTAAAAAAGACCATGATTGGGCGCGGGGCAAGCCGCAGTTCGCCCGGGGGCAATTTTCCGTTTCCCGGAAAAACTTTTTTCAATGGGCCCGGGGCCCCCAGGTTTCCCCCCCTTTGTATTTTCAGTTCCAAAGGTGCTATCGTTCCTGCAGTTTGGCCTGGAGTTGGGCCCCCAGCCCGTTTTCCCCGAAGGGTCAGATTTCTGCCCTTCCCCAGTTTTGTTTCAGAGCAAGCTTGCCTCCTGCGCGCGGGTTTTAAAAGTTTTTGCAGGGGTTCGGCATTCGGGTCCCCCCTGTTTTGTAGGGCCTTTTAAAACCGGGGGGTTTGGGGCTTTTAAACCCTTTTGTTGAGGCCATGCAGTCTTACCTTTTTTGGGCCCCTAGGGAGGGTCTCCCTACGTTTGGGTTTTTAGAAGGTGGCATTTTTTTGGGGGGGCCCCCCTTTTTTTCCAAACCGGGTGTCGGGAATGGCGGGGTTTATCTTTTTCCCAAAACCCCCTTTTTTTATTTTGCATAAGGACCAGGTGGTCTTTGCGTTTCCGGTCCTTCGTTTTTTCCCCAAGGTTTGGGGGTCTTCGTTTCCCCATTAATGAGGACTTTGTTCTGCCCTCCTTTTTTGCCCCCCCCCCCTCATCCACGAGACCCGGGGGTTTTCTTTTTTTGGGTTGGGTCAGGGTGTTCGTATTCCTTTTTTGTCCACCGGTCCTTTTGGCGCTCAGTTTCTCCCCTTTGTTGTTCGGGCGGCCCCGCCCCAGGGGCCTTGCGGCCTTTTAAGGCCCACCGTTGCCCGGTGGTTTCCCGGTCGGGGATTTTTTGGAAAAACCTATCGCTCGAAGGGGGGGGTCCCTCCGTTTCGGGTCAATGCTCTTCCACCCTTTGGGGGTTGGCGCCCCCCCTGGGCGGTTGGGAAAAAAGGCGCAGCGTTACAGGTGGCAAAGCGGGCCCCAAAGGGCTTCGGGCCAAACTTTTTCTAAAAATTTATCAGATACATAAACCCTTTGGCCCCGGCTGACGCAAGCCTCCCGGGCCCTAAGGTACTTTTAGGCGCGTTGGTTTGGGCCTTTTCCCCTGCTGGAAATTTTTTTTTTCTTTCAGTTTTTTTTTTCCCCCCAACCCCCTGGGACAGCTAAATTTGGGCATCCCAGGTGGGTGTCCCCCAATGAATATTGGCGGGGAAAAATGGGGTTTTTTTACTTACCCTTAAAAACCCCTTTTTCGTCCTTTTTGTTTTTGGGGGCACAGGCCCACCCTAATAGTCTTGGTTAGGGGGGCGGTGTGTCTCTTTTGTCCTTTCTCTGGCCCCGGGTTTGGGACAAACCCGATCCGCCTGGCCCTCTGCAGGAAAGGGGTATTGTCCAAACCGAGGCGGGTCCCGAAATCTTTTTGATCCCCCTTTTGTCGCCTTTCCAAGAGGCAAAAGGCAAAACCCAAGGTGCTTTTTGTCCTAAAAGAATTGGGAAGAAAAAAGGGATTTTTGGGAGGGGAAATACAAAAAAACCCTTTTTTTCCCCGGGTTTTCCCCGTATATTTATGGTATATTTAAAGGGCCCATTTGAAAATTTAAACTTGTCCCGAAAAAAAAAAGCTCCGTTATCTCTGTGTAGGCGGAAAAATAAAAAAGCTATGGCTCTGGGAAGGTGGCAGGGAAAAAGGAATCTTTAAAAAAAAAAAAAAAGACTTGGCTTTAAGGGGGTTTTTAAAAGTCTGAAATGTAACTTGTCACCCGGGTTACTTTATAGCATGGGACACTTGAAAATTACAGATTGGGGAAGGGTGACAATATATTGGACCCCCCCTAAGGCTAATGCAGGAACCCAGTGGAAAGAAAAAACCCCTTGTAATTAAAAAGATCGATGGCCCTCGTCTGTCCTTTGTAAAAGGGATCCTCAGGTTCCCTTTTCTCTCTGGTTGGAGGTTTTGAACGGAACTGAGCGTAGGGGTGAAGCAGGCCTGTATGCTGCAGAAAGGGCACCTTTTTTTCATAAAAACCCGGCCCGTCCGAACTTCTGTTTCTCCCTCTTTTTCACCTTTTGTAGCCCTGAGTCTCAGGAAAAAGAGGTATTTTGAGACAGGCCCTGCAAGAAATGACCCCACATTTTTCAGACACACAGTCCCTCCTCCTCTCTGGAGCAGAAAGAACACCCCACCCCCCCCCCCCCCCTCCACTTTAAACCCCTTCACTGGTAGCAAGTCTGCAGCAAAACAGTAAGGGGTGCCTGGAGTCATGTAGCTGGGTGGTTCTGCTGGCTCCTTCCCCCCCTTCTGTAGGGGACGTGGTAGCAGGGGCAACGTCTCGATATCCTGATTTCCGCAAGGTGAGGAATGTTTTTCTTCTCCCTCCCCATCTTTTTCCGAACCCCTCTTCAGCGTCGTCTGGACGGAAGGAGGAGGGGGCGTGGTAGCGGGAGCTGGCCCTGAAAATGCCCCCGCCCCCCCCGCCCGGGGTCCCCCTTAATGTCTGCACAGGGCTGTAGTGATAGCTGACAGGCAGCTGCTGATAACAGGGCCCGCAGCAATGAACTCTAGTTACTCTCACTGCCGGCCGGGCCCAGGGGCGGAACGACAGAGCTAGCAGATGTAGTCATAGCTGCTACGGGCCCCGGGCCCCCTAAAGAGGCGGGCCCCGTAGCAGCTGCTATGTCTGCTTCCCCTGTAGTTCCGCCCCTGGTAGGGAGACAACCCCTTTAAGGACGGCACTTTTGGCTATTTTGGTTATGTGAGTACATATCATCCAAATTATCTGGTGCTCTGTAAGTATCACTTTATATTCTGTAATTGCTCTGACTTTCGGGTGTACTTATTATCAAAAAGGAACCTGATTTTGTTACAGTGAAGCTGTAGACACAATGGTAGTGTTCATTTGCACATAACTAAGTAGTGTGACCCCTTTTTGTGCAAGCTTTGTTATTGTTCCTTACCTGCTCATTCTCTCAATATTGAATTGGAGAATTTGTAGCCAATTGGTTTATAACACTATTCTACTCTGCATTTGGATACATTTGTCCATAAAAACTTTTTTCCTGATAAACCTGCCAATTTGCAGGGGACATCGGTTTAGGTTGAGATTTGTACTGTATATAGCACACAAATTTGTTGACAACACCATTATTTGCATATTGACATTGTATCTTTTGATTTACGTTTTTCCATATAGGATTTTTGGTCTCTATATGGCTTGTATTCCAGTGTGGGGTCACCCCTTTCGGGACGAGTGCTCCACTTGAGGCAGGGTTTGTGGCTTAGGGTAGATTAGAGTAATAACCATTAAATATAAAATTTTAACTACTTTATTAGTAAAAGTTAGGTTTCATCTCTATGGGACCGTTCATTTTTTCCTTTCTTTGACTTTCTATAGTCAGGATTTTTTTGTGACGGGATATTTGGTGTAATTTAGTGGTTTCGTCCATACCACATTATTGGTTCAATTTTGTCCTGTGATTTCGCTTTCGGTGATGTGCAAGGCTGGATTCACATCTAAATAAGGTGAAAGCATCTTCTACACGGATGAGTGCCCCAGAAAACCTTCTACTCATCACAACGTTACCTTCACCAGCTTGTTTTCTCCAGCAATGGTTGCAGGGTATTTATTCTCTGATGTTTCTCACCTAACACGCCAATGTCTATCCGTTCCATGACGCAGAAAACATGACTTATCAGAGAAAACAACCCTTTGCCCATCAGCAGAGGTTCAATTCTGATATTACCAGGAAAATGGAAGCTTTTTTTTGCTGATGCAGCTTGGTTAGTAGAGATGTGGGGACATCTGTGTGCTCCGGAGCCCTATACGCATTAGGTTTAGCAGAGGTGCAGCAACATCTGTCTGCTCTGGGGCCCCATACACAGTAGGGTTAACAGAGGTGCAGCGACATCTGTCTGCTCTGGGGCCCCATACACAGTAGGGTTAGCAGAGGTGCAGTGACATCTGTCTGCTGCGGGGCCCTATACACTGTAGGGTTAGCAGAGGTGCAGTGACATCCGTCTGCTCTGGGACCTCATACACAGTAGGATTAGCAGAGGTGCAGTGACCTCTGTCTGCTTTGGGGCCCCATACACAGTAGGGTTAGCAGAGGTGCAGTGACATCCATCTACTCCGGGGCCCCATACACAGTAGGGTTAGCAGAGGTGCAGTGACATCTGTCTACTCCGGGGTCTCATATGCAGTAACACTATCAAAAGTGCAAAGACATCTGTCTGCTCCAAGGCCCATACATAGTTACATAGTTTGTCAGGCTGAAAAAAGACATACGTCCATCCAGTTCAGCCCATTTTGCTAGAGTGTTGCTAAAGTGTTAAAGTGTTGATCCAGATGAAGGCAAAAACCCCCATGAAGTAGAAGCCAATTGTCCTCATGTGAGGGAAAAAATTCCTTCCCGACTCCAATCTGGCAATCAGAATAAATCCCTGGATCAACGACCCCCCTCCAAAATCCCGGTCACTATAACTTGTTATATTACATCTAGAAATGTATCCAGACCCTTCTCCAGAATCCTGGTCACTATAACTTGTTATATTACATCTAGAAATGTATCCGGACATTTTTTTGGGGTTACTTTTACTTGCTATGGCAATATGTCTTTCTGTCTCCAGCTTTTCTGCCTTAATCATTTTTTTTACAAATTTTATTTTTTTTTCCTTATACCTTTTTAGTGCCTCTTCACTGCCCTCCTGTTTTAGTAGCTGAAACGCTTTCTTTTTGTTTTTTATTGCCTCCTTTACGTCTTTGTTGATCCACATTGGGTTTTTCCTGTTTCTAATTATTCTTTTGCCTCTCACAGTGGTACGCAGAACTGTTTGCTGTTGTTTCATAAAAAATTTTCCCCCCATACTCATAAAAGGGGGGGTGTGCAGACCCGGGCCCGTTTCCCACTTATTACTTTAGCAAGATGGACCCACAGGGAATTTCTTTAAATGAGCTTAAATGTGTCGGAATTCGATGGGGGTTAAAAAATAAAATGGTTTTCTCCGGAGCATCTTGGTTTTTCCTTTAAATAACTTTGTTTAAAAAATTTTATGAGTTTAAATTGCTAAAAAAAAATGTTTAAAAAGTTTTTATTTTTAACGAATACTTTTAAGATCTTGAAGGAAACTGGTGTTTTATCCCTTTAAAATTAAAAAGTAGGGGGGAATCCTTTCAGCCTCTTAGAAAGGGAAACCACAGTCCCTTACTGTAATCCAGGGGGCGTCACCAGCAAAAGACCGGCAAATTTAAGGGCCCCCCAATCATGAGGAAAACCCCTTTTCCTCTACCCACCAAAAAGAAGTTATCGAAAAAGCGACTTGTAAAATTTTAAACCCCCCAAAAGATGAAGAACCCTTTATGACCCACCCCTGTTTGGGTTTTTATGAGTGCTGAATGTTGTTAATCCCAAAGTGCTGAACCCTTTTCTTGGGCCCATCACAGAAAAATTTAAACACCCGGTAAAAGGCCCCAAAAAACGGAAAAAGCTTTTTTAAAGTGGTCCCAAAGTGGTAAAACGGGTTTACAAAACGTTCAAAACCCAGCTAAACAGAGAGGGAAATTCCCCAAAGGAAAAGAAGCCTTTTTCAGGTTTTAGGGAAAGTGGGAAATCTTTTTTTAGTAAAAACATATCTAAATTACACCTGAGAGAAATTTCCCCAGGAGAGAAGCCCTTTTTAAATGTTTAGAATGGGGGGAAAAACTTTTCAGATTTAAAATTTTTAAACTAGTTAAACATGAGAAAATTTTACACAGGGGGGAAGCCCTTTTTTAAAGTTAGAATGTGGGAAAAATTTTTTTCAGAAATCAGGGTTTAGTTAAAACAAAGAGGAATTCACCCAGGAGAGAAGCCTTTTTCATTTTTCAGAATGTGGGGAAAAATTTTTTCAGGGAAATTTATAAATTTGTTAAACTGGAGATTTTCCCCAAAAGGGAGAAGCCTTTTTCATGTTCCGGAAAGTGGGAAAAACTTTTAAGTTAAAACATATCTAGTTAAAAAGAAAAAATGGAAAAATTTTAAACAAAACCCCCGGAAAAAAGGAAAGCCCCTTTTTTTTTCATGTTTAAAATTTTGGGAAAACTTTTACAGATAAATTTATTAGTTAAACATGAGAAAAATTTTTACAAAAAGAGAGAAGCTTTTTCATGTTTGAATGTTGGAAAAAACTTTTAGAGATAAATCATATCTGTTTGGGCACATGAGAAGTTAAAACAGGAGAGAAATCCCTTTTTATGTCAGAATGGGGAAATCTTTTAAAAAAGGGGAAAACAATCTCGTTATTTCCCTGGGGGGGGAAGGGGGGGGTTTTACAGGAGGGAAAAAACCCTTTTTTATGTTCGAAATGTGGGAAAAAATTTTTATAGAGAAATTCCCCCTTTTGGTTAAAATGAGGAAAAATTCACAAAAAAAGGAGAGAAGCCCTTTTTTGTTTTTTCTGTGGGGAAATTTTTTAAAAATTTAAATTTATATCTATTAAAAAAGAGAAATTAACAGGAGAGAAACCTTTTTCGGGGTTCAGAATTTGGGGGAAATCTTTTACTCAGAAATCAGTTCTTGTTACACATGGGAGAACTCACACAGGAGAGAAGCCTCATTGCACATAAGATAATTCACACAGGAGAGAAATTAATGTACATAAAATTTTAACTTTGTTTAAAAGAATAAAAAAATCGGTATATTGCCAAAAAACCTTTAAAATTTTCCAAAGTAAATCTAATGCTCTAAGTTTCCCTGGCTAGTCAATATTGGACCCTTTCAGTAAACCCTTTTAAACCCTTTAAAAAACATAGATTTTTAAATCCAGATATTCCTAACCTATGTACTAATAAAATTGCTTTGGGTTTAGAGCAAAAAAAAGAAGGCCCCAGCACAAAAGACACGTGAGATTTTTTAATAGATCCCGGCCCCCGGGGGGGGCTCTTAATTTTGTGATTTTTAGTGAAATACATAGTGAAGTCATTCTTGGGGAAATACCCAAAATGCTACAAAGGCCCCAAAAGGGAAACCCAAGGGGTCGTTTTAGGCAAAGGGCCCAAAATCTGCCTTGGTTCCCGAACCTTCCCCCCGAAAAACTGTCCCCTAACTGGGGGTTTTGGAGATTTTTTTTACAAAAACAGTTAAATTTTTCAGAGTTTTTTTAATTTTTTTACCCGAATGTTCTGAGTGAAAAAGCCCGTTTTTTCCCAAAAACCCCCCAGGGAAAAATTGGGCAAAAAAAATTTCCCCTTTATTTCTGCTCAGTTTTCTTTTTCCCTTAATTTTTAATTTTCTGTCTGGAAACTGAGGGAGAATGAAAATTTTAAGGGTTTTTTAGGAACCCCCGCGGTGTAAAAAAAAAGGAACAAATTTGTTCCCCGGGGGCTGCGAAAAGGATTTTCCCAAATTAAAAAGGTATGGGGAGGGTTTTATTTTTGGGTTTTTGAAGGTTTTAAAAACTGAAAAACCCTTTTTGAAAAAACCCCACCAAAAAACCCTGCCGTGGGGGCAAGCCCCCAAGTGTTTCCCCCTAAAAGAAGTCCTAAAAAGTCAATTTTTAAAAAGATGTAATCAAGTAACCCTTTAGGGTAATTAGCCCCAAAATAAGTCAAAATTTTTTTAAACAAAAAACAAAAAAATAAAAAATTTTAAAAAAAAGATAAAGGGAAAAGTTTGTTAAAATTCAAGAATATTAATTACAAAAAAAAACAAAGTAATGTCCCCCCGTTCAGGGCCATTTTGGGGCAATTGTTTTATAATAAGGGAAAACTCTCCTGCTACCCCTTTTTTGGGTTTTTTAAGTCAAATGTTTTTTGGGGCTGGAAATTTCCTTTTTAACCTAAAGGATTCTTATCCTTTCGATGGGAAACAAACTGTATTTTTTAAAACAAAATTAACTTTTTGTCCCCATTAAAGTCCTCCAAAATGAAACTTGGGTTGGAATTTTCCCGAGTCGACAAATTTCTGGGTTTGGGCCCGTTTTTATTTTTAAAGGAGGATTAAAGTTTCCTAAAACTGTATTTTTTTTTTCAGAACTTTTCCCATTCTCATTAGGCAAATTTTAAAGTCTTTTTAGCAACAAAATATTTTCCTTTTTGGGGGGAAAAAATAAAAGGGCCCAAAATGGGGCCCCCTCTGTCATAATGAGGAAGAAAGAATTGCGAGTTTAGCCTTTTCATATTAATAACAAAATTTCATAGACCCGGTTTTGGGCCCTGGAGAGCAAACCAAATAAAAAAATTAGGGCCCCCATAGGCCCGATTTTTTCATGCCTTTCCTCTTCTGGTCCCGTGTTTTAACCCCCGGCCCCTGATGTCTAAACCCCCTGTGCCAGGAACTCCGATACTGGAGAGAGATTGTCCTACTAAATTCCCCCAGTTTTAAATTCTTCTCACTTTTCCCTCCCCCTTCTAGCTTTTGGGCCAAAAAGCATCTTAACCCTTTGACTCAATGGGTTGGGCATTAGGCATTGGGTTCCACTGAAAGGGTCTACCATGGTTGAAATTTAAACCCTTTTCCCCAAATTGGTTGGAAATATACAATTTTCCCTGTTTTCCCATCCATTTGGGTTTAACAAAGGGATCGATTTTCGAAAAAAGAATCCCTTTAAAGGAAATTTTAGTTTTAACTCCTTTTTTCTTAAAACCCTCTGGCCCAGGCTCTCTTTCCCGAGAGATTTATAAAAGGAAAAAAGAATGGGTTTTTGATGGGGGTTCTCACCAAAACCCCCATTTTTTATCCCAAAAAGGGAAAAAAAACTAAAAAAGGGAGAAAGACTTTTTGAAATCCCAAAATAGAAAAAAATAAAAAAAACGGGCCCCGGACATAAACGATTTTTGCCCAAGCTCCAGTTTATGGGAAAAAATAAACCTTTAAGCTCTTTAGCTCGATTGGGGGGGGATACCCCTGCCCCTCTTTTTAAAATTTTTTCCTTTCCCCACCCGCTGGAAAATCGTGTGGTAATTTAAAGGATTCTATTAAATATTTTGGCTTGCCCCCAAAACTATGGCCCTTTGGGATAAATGCCTTCCTTTTAGCCTCAGCCTAAACCCAAGTAATGCCCCGCAGGGGGAATTTGCTCTTTTCTTTCTTTGGTATAGTCTCCATTTCCCCCCCAGGGAATTGTTTTTTAACCCATTCTTTGGGCTTTTATAGGAAAAATTTGGGGTACTAATTTACACCTTTCCCGTATCTGTTTTTGTGTCCCCATTTGGACCCCGTGTTTTTTCCTAATTTTTTACCAAAAAGGGTGAAAGTGGAAGAGTCTTTGTTTCCCCTTTAATGATGTTTTGTATTTCTTGTTTTTTCCCTTTTAATTTAAAAAAATGTAAACCCATTTAGTTCCGCTCTGGACTTAATTTTGGTGAAAGTCGCCTTTCCCCGTATTCATGGAATTTTTCCCAATTCCAAAAAATGTTTCCCCCTTTACGGAACCTTGTGTATTTTTTAAAAATTTTTTTGCCCATCAAAACCCGTAAGGGGGGGGACCTAAAAGAAAATTTTTTTGCATTAGAATGAGGGAAATCTCCATAAAAACGAAGAGGTTTTTTGGGGGAGGTTTCGGTTTGCCAAAGTTTTAGGGAAAAAGGAAAAGTTTAGGTGCCCGCATGGGTGACAGAACACAGTAAAATGTATCCCCGGCAGGTAACGGGAAATCCCAGGGGCCCCGCAGCGGGAAAGGAAAAAACAGTAACAAAGACTGGGGCAGGAAAAGGTTTACACAGTTGTAAATAATGGTGCAAACGGCAGGTAGGCAGCAGATTAAAAGGCAATGTTTGCCGGGAAAAGCTAATCCGGGCCCCCCCGGGGGTATACACATTAACTTATACCCCCTGGAAAAGAAGTAGGTGCAGGGAGAACCAGGGGTTTAAAGCCCCTAATTAAAATTAGACAAAAAAAAAATGACCAGGGAAAAAAGGCAGGGGAAATTCCCCTTTTTTAGCCAGGGGGGAAGTTCCGGCAGGTATTGGGGCACTATCCCTTTTTAAAAAAGTGAGTATTTGTGTGTGGCATTCTAGAGAGTGCTCCCGCGCGCACAGGGGGGCCAGACTAAGCAGTGGGATCGTATTGCTGTCATAGACAAAGGGGGCCCCAGAAAAGGGACAGGCATGCCCGCGGGGGAAAGTGGAACCCCCTTTAAACCCTTCCCTCCCGGCTACCTGGTTACACCTAAAGTAATAGGGATAAACCCCCCTCCTCCTCGGTATCCCGGGAATTGCCCCCAGGGGAGGTGTCCTTGGACCAAATTTTTGAACAAAGTTTTGGCTTCTTCTTGCGTGAAGGCCTTTCCCCTTTTCTGGCAACATAAAAGGGAAAAAGGGGTGAGGGAAATGGGGTTTGGGGGGGGGCTGCCCCCACATGGGTGGGGGTTTGAGGCAGCGTAAGTGGCAAGTTGACCAAAATTTTTTTCAGTTTCATCCATTTTTCCCAAACCAAGGGGCGGGCCCTGAAGCTGGAAAAACCCTGGAAAAACAAGAAAAACTGGAAAGATGAATTAGGGAGGGGCTAGAAGGAAATCTTCTCCTGGTGGGAAAATTCCAAAATTTTTCAAAGACACAGGGGTGGGTGCAGAAAATGGGGCGGCTCCCTTTAAAATCTCCCCCTTTTCAGTTAGAAATATAGGGGCCCTTTTCCCCGACAGGGGGAAAAGGCAGGCAAAAAATTCCCCCAAGCAAAAAGAGAAGGATGGGAAATTCTCAGAAAAAAAAGGGGTCCAAAAAAAGTTTGGGGGTTGGAGCCAGAAGAAAAAAAATAGGAAAAGGGGGGGATGGTGAGTTTAGGAGCTGGGGGACTGTATCTGCGGTGGGCACCGCTGCCAGCCCCAGAGGCAAAAGAAAAGGGGCCGGGAAGGTGAGTAAGTAGTAACGGGGACCACCCGCAAAAGGGCAAGGCACGGGGCTAGGGCCTTGACGGGGTGTGGAAAGCCCCCTGACCAGTTTTACCTGTGTTTCTGTGCTAGTATCACGTGAAGTTAGGCGTACCCCGGGGGTGTGTTGCCCCTTTTTTCCGGGATTGTGGGGTCCGTGCTCTTGTCCTTCTTTTTTCTCTGGACTGGTAATTTGTTAATTTATTAGCACGCTGGTTATTTCTGGAATGCTAGAATCTGTGTTTCTAAGAGGGATACATTTACTGCAATTCTCCAATACAGTCTCTATCACCCAACAAGCACTGAATTACTGTGAACAGAAATTTTAAAAAAGTTGACACCTCCTGGGACAGGACATCTGGTATTGCCGGGCTGTAGAAGAGCTCTGGCAACTCTCTGATTATATCTGCTCCCAACATCCTTAACACCCACAGAAACCTCATTACAACTGGAGTAACCACTGAGGGAACATGTTGCTCATTCTTGGAGACACGACTCTCTCCGGGCTACATCGAGCACAGGGAAGTGCTCAGATAGTGTGCTGTTCTATTCAGGTATAGGTATTGTTATTCAACTGTATATATTATTGCATCCTTTTCTCCATCCATTCTTATTATGTATTGTTGATGCGCTGCCATCTGCTGACCAGAATTTACATGTGCTCCCTCTGTCTTTGTTCGTAAAGTTTTTCTCTTAGGGAGTGTGTTTTTTTTTAGGATTTTTCTGTGTCATTTCCTGTTAGTTGTTTTCATCTAAGGCTATGTTCACACGGCTTAAAATGGGACATAATTACACGCGTGATTACGTCCATAAAATACGTCCATAGTACGTTCGGTGCTGCTCCCGGAATTACGGACCGAAAAACGCTTCGGGGATGTAATTATTGCACGCGTATTGCACGCGTATTTACGTCCGTAATTCAGTCGCGTATTTCTGCTAGGCAACCAATAAACACAGTAGTGTTTTTCAAAGTGAACCATCAGCACCCATATTTTTCTTTGAAGATATTAAGATATTGAAGATCCTGCCAACTCCGGCTGTTGCTGTCTTCTCCACAAGGGGACTTCTGGTTCTGCCGCACACAGATCCTGCCAACTTCGGCTGTTGCTGTCTTCTCCACACCATTTTAAAAAATATATTCAATATACTGATGAATTTTTATAACAATAAAATTGAATTAATTTTGAAAAAGTCGTTTGTTTAAAAACTGCTTAGCAGTAACGACACATTGCTAAAATTTGACTAGTGCTGTGGGTATGTTCCCATGGCGTCTTTGGTCCGTGAGAATAAATGTTGTCATGTTTTCATAGCATATGGAATATGCATGTACATATTACTTTACCATATTTTCACATGGACCAAAGACGCCGTGGAAACATACCCACAGCACTAACCAAGTTCGTGATTTGTGGTGCAATGCAAATATGTTAAAATATTATTTGCAATTATCATAACCTGAAAAAAACATAAATCAATTTACAATTTAAAAACATGCTGCAGTATATTTGTTTTACTTTTTTCAAACCATATTGCATTACCAACAGCATCAAGCAGATATATGCAAATTTAACTGCAGGTAATGCAATATATTTTGATGTTAGGGTACTAAAATTACATGCATTTTCACGTATAGAAAAAATTACATGCACATAAAAAAGTAGAGGTCCAATATGCTTGTTATTTACAAAAAAGTAATGACAATGCAAACAACAAGCATATGGCAGAATGCACAGTATAAAAAAATGACATCCACATTTCTAAAAAATCCTAAAGTAAATGACATGTCACTACTTAACATGCACATTACATACAGTTCATATTTAATTACATTAATTAAAAACATTTCATAACACTTTTATGTAATCACAGTAGAGACATGTCACTTACTAAATAATCATTAACATTTAGAAATCTGCTTCTACATACATGTTCTACTACACATACAATTCAGCTAAATTGCAAACATAGCATGAAAATGTGGCCTGCTGCCTGCTAGCCCCCTCTCCCCTCCTCCATGCACAAAAGCTCAACACGGTATAATTGCGGGTGTACTGTACACCCTGCATTTATGCCATGTGAACATAGCCACTGCATTAAAACTTACCAACGATTTGAGGGCACCCACATCTAGCCGATGCGTTGGTATGGCGCAATTCCCCGGGACATGCTGCTGGTCATTCTGCTGCTTGCCTCTATGTTCATGACACTGGCTTAATTCTGAATATTATCTGCAAATAGTCCCTCCCCAAAAATTGATACAAGACCAGACAGTCTTGGCTAGAGACTGTGAACTCTATTTGAGCCTCTGAACGTATTTGCAGCGTAATTACGCTGCAAATACGCGTCACAAAAGTGTGGCACTGATTTTCATGACGTAAATACGTTCCCCATTATTTTCTATGGGGATAGAAGGCGTAATTACGTCGCAAATACGGCTCAATAATTGACAGGGGACTTGATTTTGCGATCGTAATTACGCTGTGAAAACGCAGCGTAATTACGACATGTAAATACGCCTCGTGTGAACAAGGAGACGTATTTTACATTGCAATCAATTGAATATCCCCTGACCATTATTTTAGGCGTATTTAGGGACGTAATTACGGACGTAATCACGCGCGTAATTACGTCCCATTTTAAGCCGTGTGAACATAGCCTAAATGTGACTGGAGCACACATCTTTTGGGCTAGCAGAAGCATCAATTTCTGATCAGCAAACTGCAGCAAAACAGAAAACAACAGTGCAGCAAAACAACAGAGCAGCAAACAGCAAACAGCAGTAGCAGCAACATACTGCACCAAGGTTTATACTACTACAGAGATAACCACAGTTCTGCATCAGTGATTATTGCTGTATCCAAGGTGAATAAACCACATTCTGTTTTCATACCACTGTGTTACTATATCTACTAAGCTGAGCCTGCTTGGTCCTGTCTGCTCCACATTCTGGATACGAAGGTAGGAAAGTCTCCCAGTCACTATCATCCACCAGCCAGTTACACCTTCATTCGCCTCATGTGGGGACAGAACAGTCAGAAATTGCTTTAGAGCCCAAGACATCAGTCAGAAATTGCTTTAGAGCCCAAGACATCAGTCAGAAATTGCCTTAAAGCCCAAGACTACAACAAGCACATGTGCATAATACCTCACGTTGCTACGGCCACCCAGACTTGAAAAACCCCGCAATTCGCTCAAATCACCCTGGGAATCTTATTCTGGTGTCCCATAGAAGCTGTGCTGCGATTTTCAGCCCCCAAATCAAAAGTTGGTTTTCTTAAAGAGACAGTGCACCTTATATAAAAATGGCCGAAAAACAGCTTGTGCAATTTCCCAGTGTTGAAACACAGCAAGGACAACTTGATACTGAGGATTTTGAAGAGCAGGAAGCAGAACTCACACTTCCAGCAGACCAAGTTGTACGACCAAAACGCTCTCTCAAACCGACACTAAAGCTTATTGAAAACTATCACAATATAAAAGATGAGCTCTGTGATAACCTGGAAGAGCGATGGGAACGAGTTACCTCCCTTATGTCGGGCTTTCATTCCTTCAAAGGTGATGCCGAGAGCCTACAAGAAGCTGTTGCACGGCTGAATACAGCACACGAAAGATATAAGCGGTTGTTTGCAAAGTATATCACCTTCTTAAAAGACTCTAATGTCGATGAAGCCTTAATGGAGCTGAACAAGTCAGAATCAGTTGAAAGAGACGTCATGGTGCAGAATGCCAAAGATAAAGTGGAACTCCGTATCTCTCATCTACAGGAGACCAGATCGCACAGATCAAACTCATCTAAACATTCGTCACGGACATACAAATCATCTTGCTCAAGAAGCTCAGTCCTGAGTGACAGAATACTAGAGGCCCGCATAGATGCAGAACAAGCCAAAATAAGACGTGCCTTCAGAGAGAAGGAAGTAATGGCAGAAAGAAAACGTGCAGAAGCAAAGGCTCAGGCTGTAAGAGAAAGTGTAGAAGCAGAGGCTCAGGCTAAAAGAGCAAGTGCAGAAGCAGAGGCTCAGGCTAAAAGAGCAAGTGCAGAAGCAGAGGCTCGGATAAAGATTCTTCAAATAGAGATGGAAGAGGAAATCGCATTGGCCAAAGTAAAGGTATTTGAGCGAGTAATGAGCCAAGGTCTTGATCCAGTTTGCTTGCCACAGGAAACAGACAATCCAGTTGATCGCACTAGTGACTATGTGCTGAAACAGTTACCTGCAGAGCCCCCTATCTCTAATACTGTTCAAGTTGACAACAGTGAAACCTCCAAGTCAGCTCTACCTGTATCTCTGGTGCCATCCACAGAACCCACACAAACTAATGATCATCACCCAGATGTGCCTTCCCAAGGACAAATATCACAGGAAGGTGGCTTTCAGGTGTTTTTTGTCCTAGTTCCACAGCGTGAGCAGCGGACATCAGAACTTCCAGAGGCTAAACCACAGCTCAACCCTGCAGCAACATCATTCTACCCGGGAACATCTCACACTTTCATGCCAGGCAACCCATACACATAAGGGGTACCACGAGTTGACACGGCAACAAGCAGTGAGAAAGCAGATATATCTGAGTTCGCTAGGTACATGGTTAGCAGGGAGCTGATTAACACCAGTCTTTCAAAACTTGATGACCGTGCAGAGAGCTACAGAGCCTGGAAAGCAACCTTCAAAGCTGCCATTGCCAACCTTAACCTAACCGCAGATCAGGAGCTTGATCTTATGGTCAAATGGCTGGGCCCAGGCTCTACAAATCGCATCAAGAGCCTCAGAACTGCCTATGTGGGACAAGCAGAAGCAGGTCTTGCCGCTGCCTGGCAGAGACTTGAACGTACCTTTGGCAGCGCCGAAGCGATAGAGAAAGCCCTATTCAAGAGACTGCAGAACATCCCAAAGATTAATCTCAAAGAAGTCCACAAGCTTCAGGACCTAAGTGATCTGCTCATGGAACTGGAACTCGCTAAAAGAGCCCCTCGTCTGTCTGGACTATGCTATCTGGATACCGCCCATGGGGTGAATCCAATTGTCGTAAAGCTGCCTTACAGTTTGCAAGAGAAGTGGGCAACATCAGTCTCAAGATACAAAAGAACACACGATGTCACCTTTCCCCCATTCATTCATTTCTGCAGGTTCATCGATGAGCAGGCCCAGATGAGGAATGACCCCAGTCTCGACTTCCTGGAGCTCAACACTACAGCTGCATCATCTTCAAGGTATGAAGGCGTCACACAGAAGCACAGAGACTTTAAGAACAGTGTGAGTGTTAGAAAGACTAACCTGCCAGCACCTGCAGCACCCACGGGTAAACACCATACTAACTCGTCAAGAGACAAGTCCTTCAACCATGAATGTCCCATTCATAAAAAACCTCACTCACTAAACAAATGCAGAGGATTTAGCTCCAAACCCATACAGGAGCGCAAGAAAATCCTCACTGAGCTAGGGGTATGTTTCAGATGCTGCTCTTCATTGGAGCATATGGCTAAGGACTGTAAATCTGCCATTGAACTATGTAGGGCCCCGCACTGTGGTGTATATTGGGGTCATGAACTATGTAGGGGCCCCGCACTGTGGTGTATATTGGGGTCATGAACTATGTAGGGGCCCCGCACTGTGGTGTATATTGGGGCCATGAACTATGTAGGGGCCCCACACTGTGGTGTATATTGGGGCCATGAACTATGTAGGGGCCCCGCACTGTGGTGTATATTGGGCCATGAACTATGTAGGGCCCCGCACTGTGGTGTATATTGGGGCCATGAACTATGTAGGGCCCCGCACTGTGGTGTATATTGGGCCATGAACTATGTAGGGCCCCGCACTGTGGTGTATATTGGGGCCATGAACTATGTAGGGCCCCGCACTGTGGTGTATATTGGGGCCATGTACTATGTAGGGCCCCGCACTGTGGTGTATATTGGGGCCATGAACTATGTAGGGGCCCCGCACTGTGGTGTATATTGGGGCCATGAACTATGTAGGGCCCCGCACTGTGGTGTATATTGGGGCCATGAACTATGTAGGGGCCCCGCACTGTGGTGTATATTGGGGCCATGAACTATGTAGGGCCCCGCACTGTGGTGTATATTGAGGCCATGAACTATGTAGGGGCCCGCATGTGGTGTATATGGGGGCCATGAACTATGTAGGGGCCCCGCACTGTGGTGTATATTGGGGCCATGAACCATGTAGGGATCCCGCACTGTGGTGTATATTGGGGACAAAAACTATGTAGGGGCCCCACACTGTGGTGTATATTGAGGCCATGAACTATCTAGGGCCCTGCACTGTGATGATGTTATGATGTGGGCTGCGAGGCCGATGTGCTCTATACACTACAGGACCTTCCATGATGTCAGTCATGTGATCAGTTACAGGAGGGAGGAGTCAGGAATCTATTGGCCACTTCGTATCATGTGACCAGTGTGATGTCACCACAGGTCCTTTCCCCCTGGTATAACCATCCCCTGTAGGTAGAACAGGTAAGACTCTCCCCCCTCATACGTCTCTAGCCTAAACTCCTGATACCTCCCCTCATGTAATCTCCATCCATAACCTGCTCCCCCCATACATCTCTGCCCTAATCTCCTGATACTCCACTCATGTAACCTCCATCCATAACCTCCCCCCATACATCTCTACCCTAATCTCCTGATACCTCCCTCATGTAGTCTCCATCCATAACCTGCTCCCCCATACATCTCTACCCTAATCTCCTGATACCCCCTCATGTACTCGCCATCCATAACCTCCCCCCATACATCTCTACCCTAAACTCCTGATACCTCCCCTCATGTAATCTCCATCCATAACCTGTCCCCCCATACATCTCTACCCTAATCTGATACCTCCCTCATGTAATCTCCATCCATAACCTCCCCCCATACATCTGCCCTAATCTCCTGATACCTCCCCTCATGTAATCTCCATCCATAACCTCCCCCATACATCTCTACCCTAATATCCCGATACCTCCCTCATGTAATCTCCATCCATAACCTCCCTCCATACATCTCTACCCTAATCTCCTGATACCTCCCTCATGTAATCTCCATCCATAACCTCCCCCATACATCTCTACCCTAATCTCCCAATACCTCCCATCTTGTAATCTCCATCCATAACCTGCTCCCCCATACATCTCTACCATAATCTCCTGATACCTCCCCTCATGTAATCTCCATCCATAACCTCTCCCCCATACATCTCTACCCTAATCTCCTGATACCTCCCCTCATGTAATCTCCATCCATAACCTGTCCCCGCATACATCTCTACCCTAATCTCCTGATACCTCCCCTCATGTAATCTCCATCCATAACCTGTCACCCCATACATCTCTACCCTAATCTCCTTTGTGAGGCAGCACATTTTGAGATCTTCAAGAAGGTGGAAACTTACTTTTCAGCATATAGAATACAGTGAAATAGAACAGCCTGGAGTAGATATCAGCAATGCATGATGGGAGCTGTATTCTGCTTCCAACATTGACGGCTTGTGAGGTCACACCCACTATTGCTGTGCTGAGGAGGAACACATAGGGGGCAGCAGTGGGCCATATATGTCAGTTGTACATGTCTCAGATTTGAGTAGTATAGCTTCAAGCGCAGTGACTCTTTAGATCCTGTTAACATTTTTGACCAAACCTCAGAATACTCCTTTAACCCCTTAATGACACTGGACGATGAGGACAATGAGGAACGATGTTGTGCACTGTTCCTCACTCCAGTTGGGGCCCCCTGTGGCAAGATTGCCAGGTCCCAATTGGTTAACATGGCAGCTGGAAGCTTCCTGCCCCAGAAAGGAAGACGTAAAACCGCCATCTTTGTACAGCCTAATGCAATGTCTATATAATGCATTATGCTGTATTAATGATCATGCCCCTAGTGTTGAAGCACTCTATGGGGACTCAAAGTTACAATAAAAAAATGTAAAAGTGTAAAAAAAATGTAAAGTTCAAATCCCCCCTTTTGCCATTTTACAAATAAAAATATAAATAAAAAATGTTTCCCATATTTGGTGTCGCATCCATAAAAGTCCGATCTATTAAAATCTAACATCACTCATCCTGTACGCTTAACACCGGAGAAGCAAAAAATTGCAAACGCCAAAATTGCGCTTTAAAGTCATTTCAAGTCTCCTAAAAATTGGAATAAAAGTGATAAAAAATTAGCATGTACCCCAAACTGATATCAAGAAAAAATGCTCTTCAACCACTAAAAATGACCTTTATTCAAGTCTGTAGGCAATAAAGTCTATACAAAAAAAGTTATTGGTCACAGAAAATGGCGCCGCCACAAATTTAAAAAATGTTTGGATTTTTTTTCATGGAACCAAATCATAACGAAAATCGTACATGTTTAGTTTTGCCAGTATCGCATCGACCTGCACAACACAGACGATGCATAATTTATACCAGAGCGTGAACGCCATGAATGACACCATTAGAAAGTCCATCCTGTCACGAAAAAAAAGCCCTCACACGTCTGTATAGGTGGAAAAATAAAAAAGTTATGTTTCTTGGCAGACGAGGCGTTAAAAACGAACATTTCAACCAAAAAATATACAAAGTCATTAAGGGGTTAATCTCATTGTAGAGGATAGTGCAATCCAGAGATCTGGTGCAGCACATGTGAGGTCTTGTAAGTGGGAGAGGGATGTTCAGATTATGGAGTAAATTAGTGTAAGATCATCAGTAGATAGACCGGGTAGGGTGGTAGATTGCAGTGCAGTGATGAGTACTGGGTGAAGGTGTCCGTGCATTGATGGGTACTGGGTGGAGATGTCGGTGTAGTGATAGGTACTGGGTGGAGGGTTGGTGTAGTGACGAGTACTGGGTAAAGGTGTCCGTGCATTGATGGGTACTGGGTAGAGGCGTCCATGCATTGATGGGTGGAGATGTTGGTGGAGTGAAAAGTACTTGTGGAGGCTTCAGTACAGTGATGAGTACTGGGTTGTGGTGTCGGTGCAGTGATGTGTGGAGGTGGAGGTCCAGTAATACATGTCCTTAGTCTGCTTGTCTTCAGCAAACTGTTTCCGGGCATTCTTGTGCATCATCTTTAGAAGAGATTTCCTTTTGGGAGGACAGTCATGCAGACTGATACAGTGCAGGCCGTATGGTCTGAGCACTGAAAGGCTGACCCTCATCCCTGTAACCTCTGCAGAAATACTGGCAGCACTCATGTATTGATATGAGGCTGAGCATGTGCAGTCAGCTTCTTTGGTCGACCATAGTGAGGTCTGTTCTGAGTGGAACCCGTCTTGTTAAACCCCTCTATGGTCTTGGCCCCCGCACTGCAGCTCAGTGTCAGGGTGTTGGCATCTTCTTATAGCCTCAGCCATCTTTATGTAGAGCAATCCTCAGAGAGTTCTTTGCAATGAGGGAGTGTGAAGCGATAACATCAAATTGAACACACCTGCGCTCCATTCACACCTGAGATCTTGTAACACTGTAGAGTCACAAGACAGTCTGGGCACCATTTTTCCATTTTCAAATAGGGGTGTCCTCACTTTTTTCTCCAGCGGTTAGACATTGATGGCTATGAGTTCTTTCCCTGTGGTACAAGCCATGCACTGTCTACTTTACTTAGGGGTGTCCTCTCTTTTGCGGTCACTTAGGGGTGTCCTCCCTTTTGTCCCCATAGACATTGATTCTGTGGTTCTCCCCCTGTGATACAAGCCGGGCACTGACTACTTTACATTGTATCAAATGGTCAGATCCTTAGTGTTGTCCCAGGACAAGATAGAATATAAGGTTTACTATAATGTGAGGGGTGTACTCACTTTTGTGAGTAGTGTGTGTGTGTGTGTGTGTGTATATGGATAAATAGAAAGATATTGCAGATGCTGGGAGAAGAACTCGGCCCTTAAATGGATTCATTTTCGGTTGCAGTCTCTGTCCTGGGACGGGGTATCCACTACAGTGTAGGTATATACGCTGCTCAAAAAATAAAGGGAACACTAAAATCCTTAGGGATCTCCTCCTGGACCTGGATTAAAGCATCAGCCACCTTCGGGTGAACTGTTGGCACGCTTCAGCCACATGAGGCCGAGTATTGTCATGCATTAGAAGGAACCCAGGACCCACTGCACCTGCATATGGCCTCACTCTGGGTCTGAGGATCTCATCCTGTTACCTAATGGCAGTCAGGGCACCTCTGGCAGCACATGGAGGGCTGTGCCGCCTCCCCACACCATTACTGACCCACTGCCAAATCACTCAAGCTGGAGGATGTTGCAGGCAGGAGAGCATTCTCCACGGCGTCTTTAGTCTCTGTCATGTGCTCAGTGTGAACCTGCTCTCATCTGTGATGCGCACAGAGCGCCAATGTCCAATCTGCCAATCTTGGTGTTCTCTGGCAAATGACAATCGCTGGAGGGTGGGGTGTGAGCAAAACACAGACTTGTGGATGTCAGGCCCTCATACCTCCCTCATGGAGCCTGTTTCTGACAGTTGTAGCAGACACATGAATATTAGTGGCCTGCTGATGATCATTGCACCCTCTGTTCCTCCCACAGCTCCCTCAGCGTCTCCTGCTGTACTGGCCTGTCTCCTGGTATCTGCTCCATGCTCTGGACACTTTGCTGACAGACACAGCTAACCTTCTTGCTACAGCTCACATTGATGGCTGCACTACCTGAGCAACATCTGTGAGTTGTAGACACGGCCTCATGCTACCTCTGGTGGTGAGAGCAAAGGCAAAATGCAAAAGTGACCAAAACAACAGCCAAAAAGGATGAGAACAGAGAAATGGTCTGTGGTCACCACCTGCAGAACCACTGCTTTATAGGGGTTGTCTTGCTAATTGCATTTTCTACATGTAGTCTGCTCCATTTGCACAACAGCAGGAAAAATGGATTCACAATTGGAGTTAATTCATAATTGGACAGATTGATTTCACAGAAGTGGGATGGACTTGGAGATACATTGTGTTGTTTAAGTGTTTCCTTTATTCTTCTGAGCAGTGTATATGTACAGGATAGAGGTGTATATAGAGTGTGATCTTGCTCTCAATCCTCCTCGTCTTCTTCAGGTTCCTCAGGTCCAGGACTCTCACAGCTAAAGACAATGGCCCTTTTCATCAATGACCCCCCAAGGATGGACAAGGACGGAGACCTCAGGGCCCCCAGGATATTAGACCTCACCCTGGAGATCATCTACTTGGTAACTGGAGAGGTGAGAGTCTCACATGACCTCGCTCTTCTCTCTATCAGTAACAGGTGAATGATGGGAAAGGTGAGGGGTTCTTAGAATCTATGTAGTGATCAGTGTCTCCCCATACACAGGATTACACAGTAGTGAAGAAGTCATCTGGGGAGTGTGTGGCCCCCCGTGTGTCAGGAGGACGGAGCAGCCCCCAGAGCCCCGAGCCTCCACCTCATTCACTGATACAGAAGATCCTAGACCTGACCACCAGGATCACTGAGCTGCTGACTGGAGAGGTGACTGGGAATGCTGGAAAATAACATGGTAACACAACTGGAAGGGTCTGGGTGATGATTGGAGAGGTGAAGGGAATGCTGGGACATTATACATAACACAGGGGATGACGGTTCTGGATGATGACTGGTGAGAGGAATGCTGGGACATTATACATAACACAGGGGATGATGGGTCTGGATGATGATGAGAGGTGCAGGGAATGCTGGGACATTATACATAACACAGAGGATGATGGGTCTGGATGATGAGAGGTGAGGACAATGCTGGGACATTATACATAACACGGGGTGATAGGTCTGGATGATGAGAGGTGAGGGAAATGCTGGGACATTATACATAACACAGGGAATGATGGGTCTGGATGATGATGGATCCTTGTGTTGTCAGGTTCCTATAAGGTGTCAGGATGTCGCTGTCTATGTCTCCATGAAGGAATGGGAGTACATAGAAGGACACAGGGATCTGTACCAGGAGGTCATGATGGAGGATCACCGGCCGCTGACATCACAAGGTGAGAGCAGACACAGCTGGGAGTGACAGCTCTATCCCAGTCTCCTATCTCCCTCTCGTCTTCTCATAGAATTGGAGGTGATGAGACATATATGACATATAGACATATATGATATATAAACAGATATACTGCAGCTCATGTATTCTCTCGCTTTGTGTTTCCTACAGATGGATCCAGTAGGAGAAATCCAGTAGAGAGATGTCCCCGTCCTCTATATTCCCAGGACTGTCCAGAGGGAAATGTCCCAGAGAATCATCAGGTAGAGGGAGCTGAAGTCTCCTCTAAATATGACCAGAATGGAACAACCTGCACTTATTTAACTGGTTTTGTCTCTTTAGGGGGAAAATCTGATTGATATTAAGGTTGAGGAAGAAGCAGAAGAGATGGATGTCCCAGGGAATCCTCAGGTAGATGAGTCCTATGCACAATCTGTGTACGGGGTGTGGACCTCCTGCAGCCACAGATGGACTCATAGATATTTTGGGGTCTCTTATGTCGATCTGTCTGCTGTACTGAATTGTTCCATATGTCACATCAGGGTGAAGATCTGACTGACACTAAAGTGGAGGCTGAAGAAGAGAAGATGAGGAGCGATGATCTGAGGATGAGTGACGTGAAGGAGGAAATCCCAGAAGAGTAGTGATGAATTCAGAGGTTTCTTCAGGGATCCTGTGTTATACCTGGTGCGGGGTCTGAGGAGGTGACTTCTCTCCAAGGTTTTCTATGGGTCCTGCCGTACATGAGGCTTAGGATCAGGTTTTGGGGTTCACCTGCTGTTATGAACATCTGCACTGACAGCCGGGATCTGAGGACACTTAGTAGACCCACTTTAGCCCTACAGTCAGGAGTCACATTATAGAGTTCTGGAGGCAAAAACAAAAATCCGTTTCATCCTTAAGGTCAGAATTTGTAAAGGGTTAAATAGAAGCTGAGAGGAAGTGATTCCCTTCTATATATTATAGACACTTATTGCAATGTTTCTGAGGCTGGAGTTGGGATCTGCTCTCGGGGCCACTTCATTAGGGCCAACTTTCCCTAGAACAGACTGAATTCTTAGTGAATTAGATCCCACAAGGTCCTGGAAACCTTTATTACAGATTCTGATTGAAAACCTTGCTCTGTCTATTCCACCACATCCTAGAGATGCTCTATAACATGGAGCCGTTAGGTCGTACAGACCTCATCGTCTCATCCATGAGTTCAGCTGGAGATGTGCACTTTGTCTCATGATAATCTGGTTATAGCCATGATGAGATTGTCCCTAACCAGATGGTGTCCACTTGTATTAAAGTGCTGCCCCATTGGTATTGAAGGGCCAGATGTGTGGGCAGAGGACAGACCTGATTGTCAGACAAGGTTGTGCGTCTCAGAATCTTATCAAGTCCAGGTTTATGTGATAAAAGTGATGACTGAGTGTAGAGCAGAATCCTGGACTGTGTCACTGATACGTTA
Source organism: Phyllomedusa bahiana (assembly GCA_025379985.1). Classification (NCBI taxonomy): domain Eukaryota; kingdom Metazoa; phylum Chordata; class Amphibia; order Anura; family Hylidae; genus Phyllomedusa; species Phyllomedusa bahiana. The sequence continues at coordinate 67,250 of JAODAL010003172.1, forward strand.
CAGCGTTATACAAGGGTTTATAAGGCTGCAGTCACACAGGCAGGTTCTCACTGTATGGAGCCGACTGCATCCCACAGCTGCTGGAGGGGCCATAGAGCGAGCAGCACCATCCAGGTGCCCTCACACATGCTCAATTGGAGTCTGAGGAATTAGGGGCCTGGGTAGCACTTGGAAACCTTGGTAAAGCTCCTTCAACCAATGTTGGACATTTCTAACTATGTGACATGTCTCATTGTCTTGTTGGAAGATCATATCCACCCCAGGGGAGACAATCAGCATGTATGGGTTTCCAGCATGTGCATGGCTGGATTTTACCCAAATTGGGTGAGGATACCTTCTATATGGATGAGTGGCCCAGAGAATGCCCAAAATACATTTCCAGACTATCATGCTGCCACCATCAGCTTGTGATCTTCCAGCAATGGTTGCAGGGTATTTATTCTCTGACACGCCAATGTCCATCCACTACATGAAGCAGAAAGTATGACCCATTGAAGAAAACAACCCTTTGTCCTTCAGCAGAATCCAATTCCGATACTGCCAGGAAATCAGAAGCTTTTCTGCTACTGCAGCTTTGTTAGTGGAGGTGCATTGACATCAATCTGCTCTGGAACCCTATACACAGTGACATCTGTCTGCTCCAGGGCCCCATACACAGTAGGGTTAGCAGAGGTGCAGTGACATCCGTCTGATCTGTAACCTCATACACAGTAGGGTTAGCAGCGGTGCAGTGACATCCGACTGCTCTGTAACGTCATACACAGAAGGGTTAGCAGAGGTGCAGTGACAACAATCTGCTCCGGAACCCCATACACAGTAGGGTTAGCAGAGGTGCAGTGACATCCGTCTGCTCCGGGGCCCCTTACAGAGTAGGGTTAGCAGAGGTGCAGTGACATCCGTCTGCTCCGGGGCCACATATACAGTAGGGTTAGCAGAGGTGCAGTGACATCCATCTGCTCCGGGGCCCCATACACAGTAGGGTTAGCAGAGGTGCAGGGACTTTGGCCACTCCCAATTCACTTTCACTACAGTAGCCACCAACAGATCACAAAATGTGAAAGCCAATAATCAACCCTTTCTGCAACCCTCATAAATCGCCCCTTATACTCATAACAGCAATGACAGGAGTTCCTGATTGAGCTACGTGACTTTGGAAGTGGTTATAATAAGTGGTCCTTTGCCAAAAATAATTTAATGCAAACTGCTTGAGTTTTCCCAGTCTAAAGGAAATGTGTAAAATGTTTCTCTTTTGTGGTTTGAATAAAAAAAAATTAAAAACTTTTTTCATTTTAACAGAAAACTTCTATAAAATCTCTGAAGGAAACTGCATGTCCTCACTAAATTATAAAGTAGAAGATATCATGCAGCACTCTTCAGGAGAAAACCACAATACCCATAATGTACATCCAGCACAACACAGTACAGACCTGTCCAATAATCCCCCCACTGAAAAAGGCTTTCATGTGGTCAATGTGGTGAACTGTTTACAAGACGCTCAAGTCTTCTTACTCACAGAAGAATTCACATGGAGAAGCCATATTTGTGTTCAGAATGTGGAAAATGTTTTACCCATAAATCAGACCTTGTTGAACATGAGAAAAATCACATAGGAGAGAAGCCATATTCATGTTCAATATGTGGAAAACAATTTACAAACAAATTACATCAGGTTACACATGAGAGAATTCACACAGGAAAGAAGCCTTTTTCATGCTCAGAATGTGGGAAATCTTTTAAACAGAAATCAAATCTTGTTACACATGAGAGAATTCATACAGGAGAAAAGCCTTTTTCGTGTTCAGAATGTGGGAAATTGTTTACACTTAAATCACATCTAGTTATGCACAAGAGAATTCACACAGGAGAGAAGCCTTTTTCATGTTCAGAATGTGGGAAATCTTTTAACCAGAAATCAAGTCTTGTTAAACATGAGAAAATTCACAGAGGAGAGAAGCGGTTTTCATGTTCTGAATGTGGAAAATCTTTTACAGAGAAAGCAGATCTGGTTAAACATGAGAGAATTCACACAGGAGAGAAGCCTTTTTCATGTTCTGAATGTGGGAAATCTTTTACAGAGAAAGGACATCTGGTTAAACATGAGAGAATTCACACAGGAGAGAAGCCTTTTTCATGTTCTGAATGTGGGAAATCTTTTACAGAGAAAGCAGATCTTGTTAAACATGAGAGAATTCACACAGGAGAGAAGCCTTTTTCATGTTCTGAATGTGGGAAATCTTTTACAGAGAAAGGAAGTCTGGTTAAACATGAAAGAATTCACACAGGAGAGAAGCCTTTTTCATGTTCTGAATGTGGGAAATGCTTTACAGGCAAATACCATTTAGTAAGACACAAGATAATTCACACAGGGGAGAAGCCTTTTTCATGTTTAAAATGTGGGAAACTTTTTACAGTTAAATCAAATCTTGTTACACATGAAAGAATTCACAGAAGAGAGAAACTTTTTTCATGTTCTGAATGTGGGAAACTTTTTACGGATAAAGGAAGTCTGGTTAAACATGAAAGAATTCACACAGGAGAGAAGCCTTTTTCATGTTCTGAATGTGGGAAATGCTTTACAGGCAAATACCATTTAGTAACACACAGAATGTGGAGAATGTTTCATTATTAATGCAAACCTTTGATGTTCCAACACCTGAGATTGTTCACGGATATTAACCAGCCAATAAGAGTGTGTAAGGTCTATAACAATGTACAGAACACGAGCGCATTAGGTCTGGGGGTTAGAGTAAGTCTAAGGAAGAAAATGTAATAATTGACATATGTGATATATTGCCAAAATGTAACTCTCTAACCTCGCTAATAAATATGTATAATAAATATAGTAAGTCTTTTAAAAAACAAATTTGTTCGCATTAATTCAGTCCTTGTTGGGTGATAGAGTCTGTATTGGATAATTGCAGTACACGTTTCCCTCTAAGAAACAGATTCTAGAGCTCCAGAAAAAACAGCGCGCTCATAAATTCACAAGAGCAAAATAGCAAAGTGGCGCGCTAACTCCACTTGATACTAGTGCAGCACACTACTGACCTCACTAATTGGAGCTACAAGATCGTACATGCTTCAGAATGTCATGGATTCCATCGTCAGGTACACCTAAGTGCGCTATAGCCCCCGTAATGAAGCCCTAGAAATCAATCAATTCATGTAGATCTAAGTAACCTGTGCGGTAATTAGCACTAAAATAATCAAACTTTATTAAACTAATACAAAATAACAAAATATAAAGATAAAGAAATGTTTGTCTAAAATTACTTTACAGTTTATTCAAGAATTTTGATTTAATAACAATTTATTGCCCCAGTTCAGACCATTTGTAAAAATAATATTCAAATTAAATCACTTCTACTACAAGGAAACCAGGCGTTTCGAGCACCCCTGGTGCTCTTAGTCCTAGCATAAAGTCTACAAAATTACAAGCCTCATCATATACCTACATACATTACAACAACTATCACACAAATAATTGATTGCTTATTACTGATGTATGAGTCCAGTGAACTGAAGCTCACCCTGTAGGCGATGTTGTAAAACTAGAGTCTATTATGGCCTTTAAGAAACATAAATTCCAGTGTGACACCTTTGATTATTCCCCTGATCAGGTGTGTGAATGAGCACGTAGGGTTCCCCCGAAGTCAGAGAAAGAACCCCAACAGGGTGATCTTCAGGTCATTGGACTCTGACTGCTCGGACAACAACACAGACATATCTGAGGATTCTGTCCAGTCCTCAACGAGCAGCCATATATATTATAAAAATGTAAAACCATCAAACAATTTTGGGGCAGAAGGTGCAGAGGTGGAAAAAGACATATAAAGAACAGAGTATGAAAACCGACAATGTAAAAATGCAATGCAAAGAGATCTCCACTCCACAGGTCACAGAAGCAGTATCCTCTCAATCCTCAAGCAATTATTTCAGGGTGTGTGCCCAATAGTAGAAGCCTGGAGAAAGCCCACGGATTCTTTGGGCTGTGTATACATGCAAACTAGAAAAAGTCCTCCGGCTCCATGTATAAAAACGTATCTTCTTTATTAAATTACTTTAAAATAGCATATCAGCAAAAGTCATGAAACCGCAGACACGTTTCGGGTATGACAACCCAGATTCATGGCGTGCATACACATAATGCAAACAACCCCCTTATATACAAAAGCCAAAAAACGTATGTTTCAACTTGATCATGTGATCGGAACAGAAATCCCGATCACATGTTTAAAATGACAAAACTGAAGTTTAAAAACATTGTTGCTGAATAACATAATATAACATCAGTAATGATACAACAAATCGTTCTTATAGTTCAAACCATTAGGCATCCGTGTATTCAGTTTAAAAATCCAGTAAGCTTCACGTTTGAGTAAAAGCTGTTTAATGTCTCCACCCCTAACTTTGGCTTTGACATGTTCAATACCAAAAAAAAGAAAATTAGAGATATCTGTTCCAATCATATGATCAGGTTGAAACATACGTATGAAAACCCTCAACACTTAATTCTCAGCAAAAAGACGTTGCCAATTTGTCTTCAATAGACTTAACTGCAGCACAGATCGAAGTTCTTTCGCTGGGACTTCATTTTTCCGTGGAGAAAATTTTTGACCTTTTTCTACTCTGAAGAAGTCAATAAATTTAGACGAGTTCTCACCTTAAAACGACATTTTTGGAACGAGGAGTCCAGATGTGATAAATATAGACAAATATAGAGAACTTCTTTTCATGGGACAAATATCCATATCTACTCTACAAGATCCTCAGATGACGCTTCTATGGTTAATCAACATTTTGTTACTTCTAACCCCTATGTTTATCCTTTGCAGTCCAGGAAACCTTTTATGGACAGATTTCAGCTACTGGTGGAACGAGACCTCAGATCTCTTAATAATATCACTGTTCCCCAAAAATATCAGAATTTAACTTTTATTCAAAAAACAGCCTTATGTCAACTAAAAAAATCTTAATAGTGTAACTATAAAAATGGCTGATAGCGGTGGTTCAGTAGTAGTCATTGTAAGAAATATACAGTTAGAGAAAAAATATATTTCATTAGTGACAAGATAACAGATCTATGATCACCGTGAGTGAGGGTGCAGACCCCAGGTCCTTACTTTTTTATCTTAACGAATCTAGATTCAGAAATACTTATACACCTTTATATAAGAAAAATATATTTATTTTACAATCTTCAAAGGATTATAACATAACATCGTTACAAGTTACAAAGCATAGAATACATTTACCAAATATGTATCTTACGTTACCCTTGAGTGTCTTGTGTGTAGAATGTAGAATAGGAACCCTTCTTTCATTCAGAGACCAGAGTTAGGCCTCAATGGCTTCTCTCATGGCCAGCACATGGCCTCCTCCCCACATGGCTCTTTCCAAGGTCTGTTGGCTCCACCCCTGGGTTCCACCCCTGGATTCCCCACACCCCTTCCTTATATACACGTCTCCGTGTGGGTGTGACTCTCAGTTGGCTCAGGCATTACTACAAACCATATGTGGAATACAGCTAAATATATATTAGGTCCAACCTCTCTTACATTCCACCTTCTGATGTCATTGGCTAATATATATTCCAAACTGGTTTTGAGCAGCTCTTCACCAACCTTCAAAATAGCAATGCCAGCAACTTTATTTATACTTGTGAATGCCTGTGTGCTCGTGTATATTTTATATTCATCATATATTTTAATTACTGTACATTTTACTGGAAATAGCTTTTAACAGTCATGCATCTTGTTGATCGAATGGTTCACGAAAAGATAAGTTTGAGTCAAACTTCTCAATTTTTTTAGAACACAAAACAAACTGATCTTTTTACGCTTCCTTCAAGTAAAATTCACATCTGACGTGCCATTTTTAGTTTAACTTTTAGCTGCTTCCTGCAGTTTTGGCAGCCATCCAGTGCAGAGAATATAGGAGTGTCAAAAACGTCATCGCTGAGGGTGTAGGGATCTCATTGGCTGCTAAAATAAAATGATCCTGTTACATGTATTTCACTGTATTCCCTTTGAACACCATCTCCAGTTCACTCTCTGTACTGTACACACTGCTCTCTGCTTGCAAGCATGCAGACACACGATTTCTCAACAATTTTAGACAGGAAAAGCTGCTATTTAGATTAGTTGGGGGGTACAGCAAGCTTAGGAAATCATAGACAGCAATAGTTAGGGAGTTTTGTATTGCTGGCTGCATCTTTCCCATCCTTATTCTGATTGATGAAAAGTAAATTTTTGCAGTTTTGGGGTACAGCTATTGCATAAGACACCATTACCTAGTCTCCAATATAAAGAAATCTATTTCAAATAGTGGTTGCTTTGTGAAAATTTTATTGAGTGCCCAAAAGTTCAGTTGTGTAGTTTTGGGGTTAGAGTTCTTGCATAACAGACCGTTACCAAATCTTTAGATTTTTAATATTTAGCTTTTGAACATAGAGAGAACTAGAGGTAGTAAGGGAGCAAGGAGGGGCGTAGGATGTGGAGCTTGAGGTACGAGACAAGGCACTCCTTCCAGTGCTCCGGACAACACACAAGCGAACACATCGTCAGTTGCATTGCTTGCTCAGTTCCCTGTGAATCTCAGTACTGAAGAGGGTCGCCAATCTGTTCTTCAGTGATTCACACACCCTGCATCCAGCGGTTTTACCTCCTTTTCTTCTCAGTTATGGCCACAAATGTCAACATCATCATCAGTCCAACCCATTATACAGACTCCTCCAGCTTTTTGATCACACAATGCGCTTGGGGTCAGAAGGCATTTCAAAATATCAAGAGGCCAACGAGGATGATTTTGTCTGCTCTGACGCCCAATTGCTGATGCCCTCAGAGGAGGAGAAGGAAGCTGGTCTGTCGTCAGAAAAGTGGAAGTCACCTGTGATGATGATGACATTGCGGATTCAACGTGGTCTTTTGAGCAGCAGTTGGTGAGCGCATCATCAGTGGAGGAGGAGAAGGATGGGGTAGTGTCAGTACGGGTCCAGCCTCACAAATGGAGAGGGCGGTCGCACAAGTCTGCTGATATTACTTCGGCAGCGGGAACACCGGTACTAGGTTTTCACAGTCGAAGAGGTCCAGCACCTGTGAAGCCCAGGGCCGTCTCTTCCATTGGGCAAGGTAGGCGAATGCCTGGGGCCCCCACGAGCTCAGGAGGCCCTCTCAGGCAGCTGCCTACCCTGCACAATGGAAGAGACGGCAGTGAACACACGTAAAGACGTGCGTGGCAGTCAGAGCAAGGGCCGAGCTATAGCGATTCCTGAAGCGGCCCCTGCTATTCCTGTGCCCTGCCTGCGCTTTACTTCTCACAGCGCAGGCAGGGCACACGGAGCTGAAGTAAAGCAGGCGCGATCCTCTGAGCTCCTGCATACAGCTCTGCCCTCTCTACCCCCCCTCGCACCAGGGCGCGCCCCTGACGAGCCAAAGACTTCGAGGGACACAGAAGAGCAGCGCTGCTCCTCTCTATACGTCATACTATCGGCAGCTGAAGGCTGCCTGGTTCCCTGCTGTTCCTGTGCTCTGCCTGTGCTTTACACCTCACAGCACAGGCAGGGAGCATGGTGCGGAAATAACGCAGGAGCCATCCTCTGAGTTCCTACATACCTCCCTTCCCCGCCCACGCTACCCCCCCCCCCCCTCTCTTCAGTGCACGCCACTGAAGAGCCGAAGACTTTGTGCGCGTGCAGGAGAGCGGAAAGGGGAGTGGGTTTTTGTGGATTCTCTGATGGCTAATTGGTGAGCACCTGAATAGGGTGTGTATCCTACATGATATAAAAGGAAATGTGCTTAGACCACATGTGACCGGACCTCTAACCCCTGATGAAGCCAGGTTAGCTGGTGAAACATGTCAGGGAGGTCAGGCATGACGTTTTAAATTGTGATTTCTTACCTCCGTCTAGAAGTGTCACCTGCTGCAGACGGTGTCACAAGGGGGCCTTATTTGTTTTGTGTCCATGAGATTAGGGACGACTGCCCAATTTAGATGCTTGGGATCCCTTACTGGAGCTAGTAAATTGCTGTATATATAAGGCTTTCTTGTTAATAGGTGGTGCTCCACCAGACTTGATTATGGAAAAGGAGCTATTCCTTCTTTCAGAAGTAGAAAGGGTTAAATGATGAGGTTAGAAATCAGTTTTTTAAATAGTGTGTATAGAGGTTAAGCGTTATATATAATAAAAGTTACGTTTTAGTGTTTTACAGATAGAGAACTGATAGAGTTTAAGTTTGCCTATGGCAAAATAGTAAATATAGTGATCAAAAGTCACTCTCTGTTCTCTTGCGAGAGTGTAGCGGGCGGGAGCAGGAGCTCCGCCAGGAGCGTGATTCGGCACAACCTCGCCGTCTACCTTGTCTGGCCCCCGTGTTCCAGAGGTCTCCGCTGCCTCCTCCACAGGTTTTCACCGAAGAACCCATGCAGGTGGACCGGGCACACTTGTCAGAGTCAGAGCTGTCCCGCCACCGGATGGAGAACCTTTGCCTCTACTGCGCCAGTCCGGACCATTTCCGTAGGAGTTGTCCTCAGCGTCCTCAGCGGTCGGGAAACGCTCGCACCTAGGAGCCATAGGAGAGGCGTCCCTAGGTGCTCAGTCCTCCTCTCCACGACTGATGTTGCCAGTGGAGGTAACGGCGGATGCTGGTCAATCTCTTAGGGCTCCTGCCTTCCTGGACTCCGGCTCCGCCGGGAACTTTATTCATGCCTCCCTGGTGTCTCGCTATCGCTTGCCAGTCATCCGCCTGGAGAAACCGTTGCTTATCTCATCCGTCAGTGGGGAGCCTCTCAGTGACTCCATTCAGTTCATCACCCGGCCTGTTACCCTCCGTGTAGGGGTCCTACACACAGTGAGGATCTCCTTTCATGTCCTACCTCGCGCGTCTTCGGCGATCCTGTTGTGGCTACCCTGGCTGCAACGTCACGCCCCTATGCTAGATTGGAAGTCAGGCGAAGTCCTGTGTTGGGGATCGGAGTGCCAGAACCTCTGTTTGGTGGCACCATGCCCGGTGTCCATCTCTTCTCCCCAGTCGTCCGTCAAGCCTCTTCAGGGTCTGCCAGCGGAGTACCAGGATTTTGGAGATATATTCTCAGAGAAACATGCTGAGAAGCTACCACCCCATCGGCCATATGACTGTCCCATAGACCTCCTTCCTGGAACCAGTCCCCCATGGGGTAGGGTCTACCCTCTGTCTGTGCCCGAGACTCAGGCCATGTCGGCCTACATTCAGGAGAATTTGGCGAAGGGGTTCATACGCAAGTCCTCCTCTCCTGCTGGTGCGGGATTCTTCTTTGTCCAGAAAAAAGATGGGTCTCTTCAGCCGTGCATCGATTACAGGGGGCTAAACAAGATCACGGTGAAGAATCGCTACCCTTTACCCCTGATATCTGAACTCTTTGATCGTCTTCGTGGAGCCAAGGTGTTTACTAAATTGGACCTACGTGGTGCCTATAACCTCATCAGAATTCGTCAGGGGGACGAGTGGAAAGCGGCTTTCAACACGCGGGACGGTCATTTCGAGTATCTCGTGATGCCTTTTGGGCTATGCAACGCCCCAGCCGTATTTCAGGAATTCGTCAATGACGTATTCCGGGACTTGCTGTACACCTGCGTCATAGTATATCTGGACGATATTCTGATTTTTTCCCTGACATACAGACTCATCGGGTACAAGTACACCAGATTCTGCGACGTCTGCGGAACAATCGACTGTACTCCAAGCTGGAGAAGTGTCGGTTCCACCAGGCCAGCCTCCCTTTCCTTGGGTACATAGTCTCCGATCAAGGTCTGCAGATGGACCCAGCTAAACTTTCCGCGATCCTGCAGTGGCCACGACCTGTCGGTCTTCGGGCGATTCAACGCTTCCTGGGATTCGCCAACTACTACCGGCAGTTTATTCCCCACTTCTCTTCGCTGGTAGCTCCCATCGTGGCTCTCACCCGGAAGAACGTTAATCCGAAATGTTGGCCTCCCTCTGCCGAGGAAGCATTCTCTCAACTGAAGACTGCGTTTTCCTCAGCACCTATCCTGGTTCGTCCGGATCCGGATAAGCCCTTCACCCCAGAGGTGGATGCCTCTTCTGTGGGAGCAGGGGCGGTCCTGACCCAGAAGGGTCCTAAAGGCAAAACGGTCACTTGCGGGGTTTTTTCCAAAACCTTCTCACCAGCAGAACGAAATTACGCCATTGGAGATCGGGAACTGTTGGCCATAAAATTGGCCCTGGAGGAGTGGCGACATCTGTTGGAGGGAGCTCGACATCCGTTGGACGTCTTCACAGACCATAAGAACCTCCAATACCTCCAGACCGCCCAGCGATTAAATCCCCGCCAGGCCAGGTGGTCTCTTTTTTTCTCACGTTTTAATTTCAAGATCCACTTCCGACCGGCCGAGAAAAATGTCAAGGCGGATGCCCTCTCCCGTGCTTCTGACATTACCGGGGACAAGCCTGTATCTCAGCACATCATCAGTCCTGAACGGCTGGTTCAGGTGGCCCCTGTGGATCTCCGTAGCATTCCAACGGGTAAAACCTACTCAGGAGGAGAATTCTGGATTGGGGGCATAGTTCGCTTTTGGCCGGCCACCCCGGGATACGGAAATCTTACGCCCTTATCTCCAACACTACTGGTGGCCAACTCTGCTCCAAGATGTCAAGGACTTCATTCTCTCCTGCACCACATGTGCCTGAAACAAGGTCCCTCGCCACCGGCCCGCAGGCCTCTTAGTTCCTCTGCCAGTTCCGGAGTCTCCATGGACACACATAGGCATGGACTTCATCATGGACCTTCCTCCTTCCTCTGGAAACTCGGTCATCTGGGTGGTCACTGACCGATTTTCAAAGATGTCCCACTTTGGACCGCTTCCTGGTCTTCCTTCTGCTTCCCAGTTGGCGGGCCACTTCTTCCATCACATCTTTCTCCTGCATGGTTTACCATCCCACATCGTCTCCGATCGAGGCATCCAATTTGTCTCTAAGTTTTGGCGTGCCCTATGTTCCCGCTTACAGATCAAGCTAGATTTCTCATCTGCGTATCATCCCCAGACTAATGGGCAGGTGGAGAGGGTAAATCAAACCTTGGGGGAGTATCTACGACACTTTGTGTCCGGACGCCAAGACAACTGGTCCGAACTGCTTCCGTGGGCCGAGTTCTCGTATAACCATCGGGACTCCGACTCGACTGGCCGTTCTCCGTTCCTTGTGGTCTATGGTTGTCATCCACGCCCCCCCCTCCCCTTGGCCTCGGCCTCCGAGGTTCCTGCCGTGGACAACCAGGTTCGGGATATTGGGGTCATTTGGCAAGAGACCCAACATGCTTTACTACAGGCTTCAGCCCCCATGAAGACCCAAGCTGACAAAAGGCGAAGATCTTCCCCAACGTTCCTCCCAGGGGACAAAGTATGGCTCTCCTCCAGATACATACGCCTCAAGATCCCCAGCTATAAGTTGGGTCCACGGTTTCTGGGACCCTTCAGAGTACTGCGACAACTGAACCCGGTGTCCTATAATCTCTGCCTACCTCCATCTCTCCGGAGTCCTAATGCATTTCACTTCTCCCTCATAAAGCCTCTGGTCTTGAACTGGTCCTCCCAGAAGAGTGCTGCCCCATCACCGGTACTAGAGTCCCCTGATGTTTTTAAAGTGAAGGACATTATGGATATGAAGATTGTCAGGGGTAAGCGGTTCTTTCTGGTGGATTGGAGAGGCTTCGGCCCCGAGAAAAGGTCCTGGGACCCGGAGTCCAATATCCTGAACAAAGACCTAATTCGGAGGTTCCTGCAGCCTAAGAAGTGGGGGAGACCTAAGGGGGGGTACTGTAGCGGGCGGCCCGCTTCTCGGGACGCGGGCGCACCCGTGGCTGCCCCCCTGGGTGTATGCCGGGGCCGGGTGGCGCCGCTGGCCGCGGGCCGAGCGCTGTTTCCGCCGCTCCTGGGTACTCACCTGACCTCGCGACGGTCACATCCGCGCCCTCTGCCGGCCGAGGCGCGCGTGCCTGTCCCCTATGGCGCGTGCTCGTTCTTGTAAATTTAAAGGGCCAGCGTCCCGGTAATTGGTTAATTGCCGGGCGCTTCCCCTATTTATGGGTTCACTCCACAATCAGTCCCTGCCGGATCTATGTTGCCTCGTGCCTTAGAGAAAGCGTTTCTGAAGTGTATTCCTGCCTTACCGTGTACCAGACCTCTTGCTACGTTTCTCGACTCCGAACCTGTGCCGCCTGCCCTGACCTTACTGCCTGCCCACGACTACGATTCTTGGTTTACAACTCTGCACCTCGCCGCACCTCGGCCACCATCGCAAGCAAGTCACGTCAGGGGTAGGGACCTGGTAGCCTCACGCCGCAGCTAGTCCATCCCGCTTTGTGGCGGGCTCTGGTGAATACCGGGGGCTACTTAGACTCCACTCCCTGGCGTGGCTTAACTATCATCGCTTGCGGTGGTCCAGCGGATCCACTACCCAGCCGTTACATGGAGACTGTGACAAGTTTGGTGAACAGGAATGTTCAAGTGGGATATCTAGGGAATGGCAGGTTTTTTGAGTCAGAAAATTAATTTGGACATTTTTTCACAGGAAGCTAAGGTAGTATTTTCTAATCAACCAATTCCATTGAATGAAACTAACATTCATATAGCCTTTCAGAAATTAAATAAAATTTACAAACGACTTCCGGTTCCTGCGTCATCCTGGAGTGACACATTCTCGGGTGCTGCTCCGACACGGCAGGATTTAACGGCCAATAAATCACCGGGCATGGACAACTCAGCACACTAAAAATACCTCTGAAGCGCTGAAGACCATCGGCAGCAGTGCAGAGGGCAGGAGAGGACGCACGGAGAGAGCAGCAGCAGCGCTGAGTGTGGGGCGCGCGCAGCCAGAGGAGACACAGGACGGGGAAGCCCAGGAGAACTCCGGTCAGTGAATAGGGGCGGCCGGGGAGAGGGAGCAGGGACTGCTCAAGAGACAGGAACCCAGCAGCAGAGCTCACACAGCCCTATTAACATACCAGGTCAGAAGCACCGAGGCGCGATCTCCCTCACCCCCCAGCTACTTTCACAAGCAGCAAGCACGCACCGGAGGTGCTCAACAGTTAACTCCATCAGTGCCATGGCCCTCTGTACTCTGGGACACTTGAGTTGAAGCTAACAGCACAGAGGCTGGGTCTCTCTCCCTCCCCCCCTGCTTCAGTAAACAGCCAGCACACAGCTTACCTGAAGGAGCTCAGCAGTTAACACCATCAGTGCCACAGCCCTCTGTATTCTTGACCACTTGAGCTGAAGTTTACAGCACTGAGGTGCAGGCTCTCCCTCCCCCCTACTTCAATAAACAGCCAGCACGCAGCGTACAGAGGGGGAACACAGCAGTTAACACTATCGGTGCCCCAGCTCTCTGTACTTCCTGGAGACACCTGATCTACACACTTGAGTTGAAACAAACAGCACAGAGAGCAGTCTCTCCCCTCCAGCTGCCTCAATAAACAGCCAGCACGCAGCTTACAGAGGGGGATCACAGTAGTTAGCAGTTCACACTACCATTGCCCCAGCTGGCTGTACTCTCTGACAACACGTGAGCAGAAGTAAGCAGCATAGAGACACAGTTTCTCCTCTCCAGCTGCTTCCACACACAGCACAGCAGCTTACAGAGGGGGGAACACAGCAGACAACATTTAACACTATCGGTGCCCCAGCTATCTGTACTCTCTGGCGACACTTCATCTGTACAATTGATCTATGTGTTTCGGACAGCAGCTTCACAGTGCACTAAACTCTTCTCCCTCCCCACTGTTGTGAGAGGCAGTGGCCACACTCAGGGGACATAACAGTCAATTCCTGCAACATTCAAGTTTTATTCTTGCTGGAGACTTCCCCACTGTCTCAGTGGAACTCAGGTGTAGCATCTGGCCCTAGCTAAGATCTAAAAAGCACAGCCGGAGCCTCGATCTCATCCTCAGTAAGGCCCCTCTACTGGGCTGCATAAGCAAGTTTACCTGCACACAACCTAAGGGATCAGAGAGAACGTTCTCGGGCACCCGGATCCCCAGAATCAAAATAAACCATCAAAGAGGTAGAACTTACTGTATCCTCTACTCCTCCCCTGCACAGAATAGTGATCTGCACCAGTGCATGGAAAAATTCTTATACAAAATGGGGCGCTCTAAGGCCACCAAGCAACAAAGAAAAGGGGACAGAGCCCACGCATTCCCTCCTCAAGATAGCCTGGAACAAGATATTCCAGAAACATATAATCCTTCTTTAGATTGGGACATCCCGACCCCACCGGCTCCTGATAGTGGCCCCACCTCTGGTGCTATGGCCCCTGTAACTACCTCTGCATCCAGACTGTCTGGAGAACCACAATCTCAAATGGACTTCCATGGCTCTAATTTCAAGGCCCTGGCCACTGAAGTTGCAAGGCAAATTTTGGCTGACATCCAGACCTCTCTAGCCGCCACGGTGGAAAAGATGTTCACCCAGGTCAAGTCTGATATTCAAGTGCACACAAAGCGCCTAGATGACCATGATCACTATATTTACTATTTTGCCATAGGCAAACTTAAACTCTATCAGTTCTCTATCTGTTAAACACTAAAACGTAACTTTTATTATATCTAACTCTTAACCTCTATACACACTATTTAAAAACCTGATCTCTAACCTCATCATTTAACCCTTTTTTGCTTCTGAAAGAGGGAATAACTCCCTTTCTATCATCAAGTCTGGTGGAACCCCACCTATTAACAGGAGAGCCTTATATCTATAGCAAAGTACTAGCTTCAGTAAGGGATCCCAAGCCAACTACTTGGGCAGTCGTCCCTAATCTCATAGACACAGAACAAATAAGGCCCCCTTGTGACACCGTCTGCAGCAGGTGACACTTGTAGACAGAGGTGAGAGATCACAATTTAAAACGTCATATCTGACCTCGCCGACATGTTTCGCCAGCTAACCTGGCTTTATCAAGGCTTAGAGGTCCGATCACATGTGGTCTGAGCTCACTTCTTTTTATATCATGTTGGATAAACACCCCGTTCAGGTGCTCACCAATTAGCCATCAGAGAATCCACATAAAACCCACTCCCCCTTCCGCACGCGCACACTCATAACATGTCCTGCTAGAGCTGCCACCATGCTCTCATGAGCCAAAAACCTTCAGTCAAATTCGCCATCTCCATAACGCGCTTGTGCCCCATCTTACTGTACTGCCCGTGCCAATGCACTGCACCAACAGATACCTCAGCCCTGACTGTGATGGGCTTCCGTCTCACTTCTCTCATATTATTGCAACTGCGTGCCTCACCTAGAATGAACTAAGCAGACTAGGTATCACATTACACAGCACACTGCCATCTTTATCAATTCCCATAAGCCCCTTCTCTTCAATTTCTAATATGCATATTCATTGGGAATATAAACTCCACTGTACAATAGACCACTGTCATATTATCTTCCCATAAAGCACTGTATAGTATGTAGTGGAACATGTATTTAATGGGGCCTGCAGCTCTATTGGAATGAATATTCATATTACATATATAGGAGAAGTGCTTTATGGGAAGATAATAT
Organism: Phyllomedusa bahiana; assembly: GCA_025379985.1. Taxonomy (NCBI): domain Eukaryota; kingdom Metazoa; phylum Chordata; class Amphibia; order Anura; family Hylidae; genus Phyllomedusa; species Phyllomedusa bahiana. Next base: position 82,803 of record JAODAL010003172.1, read on the forward strand.
GACAGTGGTCTATTGTACAGTGGAGTTTATATTCCCAATGAATATGCATATTAGATATTGAAGAGAAGGGGCTTATGGGAATTGATAAAGATGGCAGTGTGCTGTGTAATGTGATACCTAGTCTGCTTAGTTCATTCTAGGTGAGGCACGCAGTTGCAATAATATGAGAGAAGTGAGACGGAAGCCCATCACAGTCAGGGCTGAGGTGTCTGTTGGTGCAGTGCATTAGCCCAGGAAATCCGGTAAGACGGGGCGCAAGCGCGTTATGGAGATGGCAAATTTGACTGAAGGTTTTTGGCTCATGAGAGCATGGTGGCAGCTCTAGCAGGACATGTTATGAGTGTGCGTGCGCGGAAGGGGGAGTGGGTTTTATGTGGATTCTCTGATGGCTAATTGGTGAGCACCTGAACGGGGTGTTTACCTAACATGATATAAAAGGAAGTGAGCTTAGACCACATGTGATCGGACCTCTAAGCCTTGATAAAGCCAGGTTAGCTGGCGAAACATGTCGGCGAGGTCAGATATGACGTTTTAAAATTGTGATCTCTCACCTCTGTCTACAAGTGTCACCTCTGCAGACGGTGTCACAAGGGGCCTTATTTGTTCTGTGTCTATGAGATTAGGGACGACTGCCCAAGTAGTTGGCTTGGGATCCCTTACTGAAGCTAGTACTTTGCTATAGATATAAGGCTCTCCTGTTAATAGGTGGGGTTCCACCAGACTTGATGATAGAAAGGGAGTTATTCCCTCTTTCAGAAGCAAAAAAGGGTTAAATGATGAGGTTAGAGATCAGGTTTTTAAATTATGTGTAAGAGGTAAGAGTTTAGATATAATAAAAGTTAAGTTTTAGTGTTTAACAGATAGAGAACTGATAGAGTTTAAGTTTGCCTATGGTAAAATAGTAAATATAGTGATCAAAAGTCACTCTTTGTTCTCTTGCGAGATTCCCAATTTTCTGGAGAATAGATGACCATGAGGCACAACTACAGGAGCTAAGAGACGAAGCCGAAAAAACGCGCTCACAGCTTCTGGATATAGTTCAGGAGAACAAATGATTAACCAATAAAATAGAGGATTTGGAGAACCATTCCAGGAGGAACAATCTGAGAGTGGTTGGCATCTCCGAGGTAATTCCTGCAAGAGACCTAGTAGCACTGTGTGAACGTGAACTTCCAGAAGCGCTAGGACTTAAAGGCCCCAGCAAAGTAGAAAGAGCACACCGGCTTGGTCCAGACCTACGCAGTGGAGAAAGGGCACATCGAGAAGTGGGTATTTCAGATGCATTGAAGGAAAAGGGCTCGCCAAGAAACATCGTGAAATACTAGACTTCACTGATAAAGTCGCAATCCTTTGGGCCTTCAGAAGATTGAAAAGAGATCTGACTTAAGGGCAGAAAAAGTCCTGATCTTTTAGGATTTCTCCCAGAGGGGCGTTTAAGAAACGTAAGGCGTTCTCTCCCATCTGTTCCGCTTTGTTTCACAAGCAAGTGAAGTTTGCCCTGCTGTATCCGCAATTAGAAAAATTTTTTATAAAAAAAAGGCAATACCTCTACATTTTTCTCCACCTTCGGAAGCAATGCCCTTTCTTGATAGGCTGAAAGCGCCAGCACCCAATTAGTGCCCCGGGCCCCTAGAGGCCCTCCCTCCTTCCAATTCTTGCTCTGGATGAGGAGAACCCCGAGTCAGTTGACGAGGACGCCCACGCTGCTAAAGCCATGCCCCCCAAAAGGGAGCAAAGAAATCGCCTGCATCCAAGCTGGGAAACTGAGGTCCTTTTTTAAGGAAAGGGGCCTTTAGATTTGTTACATCTGCCTTATGGCCTTGTTTAGGCTGTCTAAAAGTCATTTTTTTGTGTTTTTTTTAAAAATGGGTTATGCTTACATTCCCGGCCTTGTCGGAGGTATTTTCATTGTTTCCTTTCTTTCTAAATTTTTGGGGAAGCCGTTCTCTTTCGAGGGAAAAAAGTGAAGTCCATTGGCACTTTTTCTGGGGGGGAATACTGTTTCCTTTCCTCCCCCAACTGCCCCGGGTTTAATTTAAACCCAACATTTAAAAAATGTTTGGTGTTTATTTTATATTTTGTTATTCCGTAGGGGCGCTATGTCTATTGCTTATTTTTCCTCAGTTATGAGATAAAAACCCTGGAACGTTTAAAGGCCTAGCTCCCTGGGCAAACGACTATGATTTTTTAGGCCCCTGAAAAGATTTAAAGGGTGGATGTAGCCCCTTGCGGGAAAACTATTTGACAAGGGACATTTTGTGCGTTGCAACGCATGGGGGTGGGAGGTATTTGGTTTTCCCCAGCAATAAACAAAAGGCGGGGTTTGATTTTGTTGGGAAAAAACTGTGTTGTGGGGTTTGATAATCACGACAATGATCGGGAAAAGGGAGTTGGGCCCATTTAAGCTCCAAGGGGGGGGGAAAACTTCTAATCTATTCACAACATTTAGGGCCCTAATTAGATAGGCTTCTTTCTTCAAATCCCTTACTTCACAAATCCTCAACGAAAGACAGAACCAAGTTTGGGGAGGGGACTTTAATGCAGTTATTTCTCAATTAGGGATAGAAAAAGGGGGATCCGTCGCAACAGTAACCCCCGCAGGGGGAGTCCTCCTCCCTCTTTTTTTTTAAAAAATTTGGATGTATCGACCCATGGTGTTTTTTTAAACCCCCGGGTGGGAGGAGTATACTCATTACTCTCACCCACACAATTCCTGGCCAGGAACTTATTGTTTACCCAAAATTTGGGCTTTCCAGAGAGGACTTTTAAATTGGGGACATGGTCACTCTGACCACTTGCCAGTTTCTTGACCCTTTTTAGACCCTTTCAAACGGATGACTATATCTGGGGGTTTTTCCCCCTTTCCTGACGAAAGATGAGGACTTTTGTATAACTCTGCAGGGGGTGGCTAGAGTTCCGAGCGTAAAAAATATGCATCAGGGTTACCCCAGCTATACGGGTACAGGCCAAGGTTGTTTTACGAGGGAAATTGATCTTATTTTCAAACTATAAGAGAAAAGTTAAGGAAAAGATTGTTCCTTGAGAAACCCTCAGAGAAACATATAACACCTTTGTCGCTTCCCTCAATTAAAAATAAACATATCTGGGGAGCACTAGGAAAGAGTATGAGGTCTGGGTGGAAAAAAGGGAGCAATTTTAAAAAATCCCGGGCGATGCAATTTTTTTTCCCCCTTTGGCAACAAGCGGGCAATTACTCAAGGCTAGCCCGGGGTCCCCCCCCCGGGGGCTTCCCAACCGGTTTGAAAAATTTGGAGGGAATTTTTAAGAGAAAAAGGGGAAGAAGTTTGGGAATACTCGATCCTTCTATCAAAAAACCCATTTCGGATGAAAACACCCCAAATGATCACCACTCAAAGATTGGTTGGTAAAATTTACCTCCCCGGGGGCCTTGAATGACGAGGGGGAAAACTTAAGTGCCCCGCGGGGGGCTGCAGAAAATGGGAAACAGCGTATCAAAAATTCAAAAAAAAAGTCTCCCGGTCAGATGGATTTTACTGGGGAATTTTTTTAAAACTCTGAAAACACAAGTGACCCCACCCTCCAAACTCTATTTAAATTTTACCTGTCGGGGTCTGTTACCCCCCAAAACAAAAGAATACTGCCCAAATTTTTAAAATTTTACCCAAGGGAAGGAAGGATCCCCTTTAACCCCCCGTCCTATAGACAATTTTTATTAATAAATGTAATTTAAAAAATACGGAAAAAACAGGGGGACCGTTTGGGTCCATTACTTCCTAAACTAATTGGGCACACCGGTGGGTTTTTCCAGGGGGGGGTCGCGGTACAAACATTAGGAAGGCCTCTTAGTCTGGATGAAAATCAGGGGAGACCCCAGAAGCATGCTTCACTCTTTGCTTACGGTTTTTATACCGAGAAAGCTTTTGTACGTTGATTTGGGGTGGTTTTAAAATTAATCCCCGGGCAAAATTGGGGTTGTCGGTTTTTGTTTTTTAAACCTTTTTGTCAGCGCTTTACCAAACCCGGAAGCCGGGTTTGTATCCCCGGGTTTTCCCTTTTGCAACCCTTTTTCCCCTAACCCGAGGAACCAACAGGGGGTGCCCACTTTCTCCTACTTTTTTAACCTAGGCCCTTGAAAACCCCAGCCCGGTTTAGCTTTTAACCAACCTTCGAGGGTATCACAGGGAGAGATGGGCAATTTCTCAAAAAATTTGTTTGCTCCTTCGCGAATTTTCCGACAAAAAATAACTTTTTTCCGAAATTCTTCGGGGACGAATCACATTTAAAAAAAAGCTATTTCCGCTGCACAGAGCCCGCAGGGTCGTAGAACGTTTTTTGCCATTTTTAAAAATGCAGAGGGAGCTTGGTTTTGGGCTTATACAAAGTTGTGTTTTTTTTTATGACCAACATGACTGCCGCCACCTTTAGAATCGCTTCACTAAAAAATTCCCTGGGGACTTAAGAGGGCAAAACGAACCCAAAAAAAATGAAGCGGGATGTTGCCTGATAAAATCATCCAGCGAAAGCTGGAAAAAAAAAATTGTGACAGGTGTGGGGTGACGGCGGCAGCCCAGCAGCTGAGGTCAGACAGTGGCACAATGACATTCTGGAGGTGGCAAAAACAGGAATAGGCCACAGAGTAGCACAATGACAGTGTGGAGTTGACAGCATCAACAGCATGAGTGGCACAATGAGAGAGTGGAGGTGACGGTGGCAGCAGCATGAGGTCAGACAGGGCAATTACATTTTTTAGGTGGAAAAAAAAAAGGGTAGGCCCCAGAGTGGCACAATCACTTCTGGAGGGGGAAAAAAACAGGAGTAGGCCACAGAGTGGCACAATGACAGAGAGTGGAGGTACGGCGGCAGCGGGCATGAGGTCAGAAGTGGCACAATACATTCTGGAGGTGGCAAAAAAAAGAGTAGGCCCACAGAGTGGCACAATGACAGAGAGTGGAGGTGACGGCGGCAGCAGCATGAGGTCAGAGGGTGGCCCCAATGACATTCTGTAGGTGGCAAAAACAGGAGTAGGCCCCCAGAGTGGCACAATGAACAGTGGGGAGGTCACGGGCCCCAAGCACGCATGAGGTCAGAAGTGGCAAATACATTCTGGAGGTGGAAAAAAACAGGAGGAGGCACAGAGTGGCACAATGAAAAATGGATGACTTCCGGCAGCAGCGATGAGGTCAGAAGTGGCACAATGACATTCGGGAGGTGGAAAAAAATGGAGTAGGCCACAGAGTGGCACAAGGGACAGAAAGTGGAGGGGGACGGCGGCAGCAGCTTTGAGGTCGGGACAGTGGCACAATGACATTCGGGAAAGGTGGCAAAAACAGGAATAGGCCACAGAGTGGCACAATGACACAGTGTCTAGGTCACGGCAGCAGCCACAGCAGCAGCATGAGGTCAGACAGTGGCACAATCACATTTGGAGGTGGCAAAAACGGGGAGTAGGCCACAGAGTGGCACAATGACAGAGAATGGAGGTGACGGCGGGCAGCAGCATGAGGTCAGAGGGTGGCACCAATGAGATTCTGTGGGTGGCAAAAACAGGAGTAGGCCACAGGTGGCACAATGACACAGTGTGGAGGTCATGGCAGCACCCCACAGCAGCAGCATGAGGTCAGGACAGTGGCACAATGAAAATTCTGGAGGTGGCAAAAATGGAGTGGGGCCACAGAGTGGCACAATGACAGAGATGGAGGTGAGCGGCGGCACAGCATGAGGTCAGACAGTAGCACAATGACATTCTGGAGGTGGAAAAAAAACTGGAGTAGGCCACAGGTGGCAAAAATGACAGAGAGTGGAGGTGACGGCAGCAGCAAGCATGAGGTCAGAGAGTGGCACAATCACATTCTGGAGGTAAACAAAAACAGGAGTAGGCCACAAAGTGGCACAATGACAGAGGTGGGGGTTTCACGGACGCACAGCAATGAGTCAGAGAGTGGCACAATGACATTCTGTAGGTGACAAAAACAGGAGTAGGCCACAGAGTGGCACAATGACAGAAAGTGGAGGTGACGGCGGCAGCAGCATGAGGTCAGACAGTGGCACAATGACATTCTGGAGGTGGCAAAAACTTGAGTAGGCCACAGAGTGGCACAATGACAGAGAATGGAGGTGACGGCGGCAGCAGCATGAGGTCAGAGGGTGGCACAATGACATTCTGTAGGGGGCCCCAAAAAAAAAAAAAACAGGAGTAGGCCACAGAGTGGCACAATGACACAGTGTGTAGGTCACGGCAGCAGCCACAGCAGCAGCATGAGGTCAGACAGTGGCACAATGACAATTCTGGAGGTGGCAAAAACAGGAGTAGGCCACAGAGTGGCACAATGACAGAGAGTGGAGGTGACGGCAGCAGCAGCATGAGGTCAGAGAGTGGCACAATCACATTCTGGAGGTGGCAAAAACAAGAGTAGGCCACAGAGTGGCACAATGACAGAGAGTGGAGGTCACGGCAGCAGCCAGCCATGAGGTCAGAGAGTGGCACAATCACATTCTGGAGGTGGGCAAAAAAAGAGTAGGCCACAGAGTGGCACAATGACAGAGAGTGGAGGTGACGGCGGCAGCAGCATAGGTCAGAGGGGTGGAAACAATGACATTCTGTAGGTGGCAAAAACAGGAGTAGGCCACAGAGTGGCACAATGACACAGTGTGGAGGTCACGGAGGCAGCAGCATGAGGTCAGAGAGTGGCACAATCACATTCTGGAGGTGGAAAAAAAAAAACAGGAGTAGGCCACAGAGTGGCACAATGACAGAGAATGGAGGTGACGGGCAGCAGCATGAGGCCCGACAGTGGCCACAATGACATTTCTGGAGGTGGAAAAACTGGAGTAGCCACAGAGTGGCACAATGACAGAGAGTGGAGGTGACGGCGGCAGCAGCATGAGGTCAGACAGTGGCACAATGACATTCTGGAGGTTTGGCAAAAACAGGAATAGGCTACAGAGTGGAACAATGACACAGTGTCTAGGTCCGGCAGCAGCCACAGCAGCAGATGAGGTCAGACAGTGGCACAATTACATTCTGGAGGTAGCAAAAAACAGGAGTGGGCCCCCAGAGTGGCACAATGACGGGAGAATGGAGGGGACGGCGGCAGCAGCATGGGGTCAGACAGTGGCACAATGACATTCTGTAGGTGGCAAAAAAACAGGAGTAGGCCACGGGAGTGGCACAATGACACAGTGTGGAGGCCCGGGGCAGCAGCGCATGAGGTCAACAGTGGCAAAAATGACATTCTGGAGGTGGCAAAAAAAAAGGAGTAGGCCACAGAGGGGCACAATGACACAGTGTGGAGGTTACGGCCGGCAGCAGCATGAGGTCGGGACAGTGGCACAATGACATTCTGGAGGTGGCAAAAACAGGAGTAGGCCACAGAGTGGCACAATGACAGAGAGTGGAAGTGATGGCGGCAGGAGCAACAGCATGAGGTCAGAGAGTGGCACAATGACACAGTGTGGATGTTACGGCACCAGCAGCAGCAGCATGAGGGCATAACGTGGCACAATGACAATGAGTGTGGAGGTGGGTGGCAATACCAGACCCTGGTAAAGATGGTTGGTGGCAGATGGAGAAACTGTCAGCAGATGTGTGGCATCAGGCGGATGGCGCATCAGAATAGTGGCTGAGGCAGGTAGTTTGAACCAAGACTCATTTCTCACAGTTTTTGGGAAAAGGCGTCATGGTGATGTAGTCTGACCCTAAGGCATTGGTATGTGGAAAAATTTCCCGGCCGATCCCCGCCTGATTCATTTTTGACAAAGGTCAGTCGTTCCACATTCCACGGCCACCATAGCTGTATCCGGACGCCTGAGCCATATGCTCTAGTTCCGTTTTCCACCTCTGAATACCATCTACTGTCGCCTACCAATCATTGTCCCCTGAAGTGGTCCGGGTAGGCACCGAAACATGTTGGGACTTTTCTCTTGAAGTAAGATACTTATTTGAATATTATAGTGCTGTGACATACTAGGGCATTGTAGGGCTTGTTTTTGTAGGGGGGGTTTCCCGACGGGATCGCCCTTTTATCGGGGCGTTTTTTCCCGTAATTAGGCTGGGGAAAATTCATAGCCTGCATGGGGGCTTTTATGGGGGTTAGAACCTTAGAATTTCCCTTTTTTGGGGATTTTTCCCCGGGCCCTTTATACCCACCCCTTTTTCGTCCCAGTTTAATTTAGCGCTAGGGCCCCTCATGCATAGGAGGCTATGCAGCGGTTCGTTTTACAATCTAAATTTTAATACGTTTTTAAAGTTTTCCTTTAAAAAAAATTTAAATTTTTATTTCAATGTTTCCCTCTAGGGGGTAGTATTATCTTATTGTCTTTTCTAAGTGTTTTGGGCCTGGGTATAATTACCTCCAGTGTTTTAAAAGAAAAGAGGGATCTTTCTTTCACATTTTTCCCGTGGACAAAACCCGGGGTTTTCCTTGGGGTAACGATGGCCCCCCTTTCCCCTGAACAACCCCCTCGATGCCAAAATTTTTGGGCCGGGGGGACGCTTTCCCCCTGCAAAATCGGCAAGTTGCGGCCACAATCCAGTTTGGGTGCCCAGTAGTTCCAGCGGATTTCTAACTGGGGGTGGCGAGTGCTGTCCAAGTGGCCCCCACCCGTTGGGAGGGTCTGCTCCCGGTCCCGCTGGGTTTCTGGCGATGCCCTCCTCAAATAGGCGGGGGAAAAGGGAAATGCTCTCGGACTTTCCCGATTAGGTTGCTGCTGATGGGTGGTACTGCTCCTACCCACCCCCCTTTTCCCCAGCACCGTGGAGTAGTACGTGAGCGCTGAAAACCCCCTGGTCAGACCGTCGAGGGGGACGATGCCGCCCCATAGGCGGGCCAATGACTAGGAGGTTTTCCCCTTTAAAGTTTTTGATTTTGTCCCCCCTCTAAATAGCTGGGAAAAAGGTTTTCCCTTTTTGGCCCGGTAGCGGGGGGCCCAATGGGGTGGAGGCCAAAAGTCATCCCCTGCCGGATGCTGACTATTGGCTGTCACTAGCCAGGAAAAATCAGCAGCTGCGGGCCATCTGCACAAGTGACCCCGATGGGCTCCCTGCCTCCTCCCCCACTGTATACTGCCCGGGCTTGGGGGTCATTCCCTCGTCTTCCTCTTTCCCCAAATTCCCTCCCCCAGCTGCTCCTGCTCTCCCCCCTTGTCACCTGGGTAGAAAAATCCACTCATTTCCCGAAAATGTTTCTGCCCAATTTTCCCCCTCCCATTTCAGCCCCCGGATCTTTTGGGGCCCGAGATGTAGTCCCCCACGTCTCCAGTCCCTCCCCGACAGTTTTTTTTTTCAGCATCTGTTCAAGGCATGAAGCGGGGAATGAGTTTTCATCCCCGTAGCCTGGCAACTGACAAATAACGTGGCCTCCTCGAATGGCCCTAAAAAACGGGGTGTACGCATGAGTGCCATGGCTGACATCAAATTTACGCAGGGGAGTATCTGTCCCCTGGATCATAAAAAAAAGTTATGTTATACAGTCGGTCCAAATGTGCAGGCGGGAATTAAGGGGGGAAAACCGCATATCAGGTTGGGGGGGGGCCGTTCTGCCGCTGCAACTCGGGAGGGTGTTCCTGGCTTTGTGGGAAAATGGATAAAGTGCTGCACAGTTCGGGGCCATTTTCAGAATCTTCTGAAGATCAGGTGGGACTTAAAGGGAAAACTTTTCACAACCAGATTAAACACTGCCCCATGCAGGGCGCATGGCCACCCCTCCTGGTGCAGCGCGGACACCATGTTCCTCCCATTGTCCGTCCCCAGGGTTTCCGATTTGCGTTGCGCGGAGAAAGCCACACATCGATTTTTGCTGCATGATGTGGAGCAGTTCCCCCCCCGTGTACTTCTTTTGGGCGGGCAACCCAGGTAAAAACTGCGGACATGTGTCCCCTAGCATGTGGTATGATGGGCAGAAATTGTGGAGGCTGAGATGGTGGTGGGGTGGAGGAGGTGAGGCGGACTTGGCGCAGAAGCCGCAGTTTGACAAGGGGGTAAGAAAGCGGGTCTCTGTCCAAGTTGTTGGTGTGCCTGGCCGGGAAAAGCACATTCCCCCAGTGGGCCGAAAAAGGACATGTACTGGCCCTGCCGTGTTACAGCCCGACCCCGCGTCTGTGCCCCTTGGAAAAAAAGAAAAAGTCAAGGATGGCCACCTTCTGTTTACTTTTTTATAAAAAGTGCGGGTATGCCTTTTTGGAAAAGAAATTACGGTTGGAATCTCCATCTGGGTCGGCAAAAGCCTTAGTTCTTGAACGGTGCAGAGTCCACCATTTGGGAAAGGGAGGGACTGCAGCACAACATCTTGGACAGGGCCCGGTCAGTTCTGCACCTTAGGGGTTGGCGATACTGTTGTCTCTTTGCAATCGCCTGGGAAACGACTGCTGGCGCCATGAGTAGCAATTGCGGGAGCATCGGATGGGAGATGATGTCAAGAGAAACGTTCCCTTTTGCAGAGGTGGTGGACCTTGACTGGCTGCAATGGCATGCGTTTCCATGGGGGTGTGCTGTGCTGTTGCTGCGGCGGCAGGAGGACCACCCTCTGAGCCACGTTTCTCCCAGGCCACCGGTTGGTGAGTGCATTGTTGACGCGGGCCTGGGTGCCCAAAGTTAGCTCCCGGCCACGCTTTACTTTTTGCCCACAGATTTTCATATACCCCTATTCGGCTCCCCCGGTGTCTTAGAAAGAACTGCCACACCCCCCGGTATGAATTTTACCGCCCAAAGTCCGCACGAGTGACTACTGCCGCCCCCTGCCTCGCTGAGCCCTGTGCCGCTATTTTTGGACCTGCGAACGGGTTTTTTCCCCCTGGCCGCTTTGGGTCCCGACTCAACTGCTGTCCCCTGGACTCACGGCCACACAACCCCTTGCTGGCTGCGCGCGCTGAGCGCAATCCGCGCCCCCTTCTCCTACGATGAAAACCCTTTCCCCACCCCGGCTCCCAAGTGCGGGGGGGGACTCATTTTATTATTTGTGTTTTATCGTATGCTGTCCTATCCCGGTCTTGGTATGCGGGGTGACCCCTACAAACATGACCCCCATGCACTTCAAAATTATATTTGCCGCTCTGAAGAAGCGGGGATATTGGCCCCATTTCTTCGCGCCAAATAGCTGCTGACTTCCCCCCTTAAATTGTTCATCCGTATATAGTGGCGTGAGCCCAGACCCATAGAGATTCGGCTGAGGGAACCGGATGGGACAGAGGGGGGGTTGAGGAAGGTAGGGCGCTGACCCGCTCCCGGGCATGCCAAAATAAGGGGTTTTGTTGACGTTTCCACTGCTCTTGGCTGGGGTTGTCAATGTCTCTGGGAGGAAGTGGTTGACCTATCAACCAATAAGAACCATTGGGTTGCTGAAACCCCCCGCCCCTAGTGAAGCGGGAGTTGTGGCCTCACCCCAGTGACCCCTGCTGCGACGTCCCCTTGCTGTGCGGCTGGGCCTGGAAGTTGGTGCCTCTGCCCCTGAGGTGAAGACCCGCCAAATCTCTGTCTGATTTCGTTTGTTCTAAAATGTACGACATGTTTGCTGAAAGATTCTGTTTTATGATAAATAACCCCTGTATTTTACTCCAAATGAACCCCCGTAACAAACTTGGGTAACCCCTTTGGGTATAAATTTCGCTCCCCAAAAAGGGCAGGAAAAAAATTTAAATTTTATGTGCCGTTTCAAAACTTGTGTTTTTACTGAATATAAAAGCACAAAACAGGGTTTAATTAAACCCTTTGGTATGAAATTTTGTACAGAATTTCTTTGTGGGGTGAAAAGAAAGTTTCTTTTACGGAGTACAACTGCGAAAAAAATTTATAGTTAAACCCCTGGGTGTAAAATTTCGCCAAAACAATTGAAACAAACCCCAAACCTTTCTACCTTTGTAGGTGTTACAAATGGGTGTTTTTTTACCCCTACAAAAAAAGGGGGAAAAAAATTGTTTAAATTAAACCCCGCTTGTGAAAATTTTGTTTCAGGGAAAAAAAGTTTTTTTTTGGCGGTGAAAACGGTTTTTTTTAGTTACCACAGCCCGCAGAACAACGCTTAATTAACCCCTGGGTGTAAATTGCGCAAAAGAATTGAGCAGCCCAAAAAAGAAGTGGTATTTGTATTGTTAAAAAAAGCTGTTTCTTTTAAAAAGAATACAAAAGGAAAAAAGGTTAGATCCCCCTTGGATATTCAATTTTGCTGTGAGCAAAAAAACTTTAAAAAAGTAAAATGCCGCTGCACTGGCGCACAATGGACTCAGATTCCCAATTTCCCCAAAAAATTTAGAAATTGAATGTTAAGAGAAGGGAGGGGCTCTGAGGGCAAGTTGAAACACCCCCCAAAGGGCCGCTGTATAAAAATCAGTTCTTCCCGTAAGGCTTTCCATTTAACCCGCCAGCGGGAGCACCTTTTCCCCAAAACAGTACAGTGAGAGCGGTATGAGCTCCCGCGTTGTGACGGACCCTTTAAGTGGGAAAGGGGAACGTACCAAATCCCGCCCGGGTTCCCGATTGGGTTCTCTCTGCACATGTCATTTCAGGGTATTTCCCTTCTTCCTCCCCGAGTGCTTTGCCCCATGTAACGCCCCTGTGCTGGGCCCCCAAATTTTTTCAATCAAAGCACAATTCGTTCCCCGAAGTACCCCAAAAATTCGACTTGTTCCCGAACCCAAGTTTTCCCGAAAATTTTAAAAGGGGAAATTTTATTCTTTTGAATCAATTCGCCCTTCTCTAATCACAGTCCAACGCCAGGAGCTAAAATTGGCACTCTTTGCAGACGTTATTTTTTTTTTAGAACGCCCGGAAAGGGACATCCCTGCATTGTTACACCAACTGCGCGTGTTCAGAGAATGCTCGGGTTTTAAGATCAATGAAACGAAATGAGAAATTCTGAAACTCCTCCCAATGAATAACCCGCATGCTGCAAATCCACACCTTCCGCTGATAATAGCAAAAACTTCCATCAAGTATTTAGAAATTCATATAGGCTGATCTCCATAGTCCCTCTACCACCTAAACTACCCTCCCCCCCCCTCATACTGAAAGTTACCAGAGAACTCCATAGGTGGTCAAGTCTTCCCCTTTCGCAATTAGCTAGGTGTCACTTAGTACGCATGATTAGCTTTCCCAGACTCCTATATCCCCTGCAGACGATACCACTCCTTCTCAAGCATTCCGACATTAAAATCCTGATGTCCAACTTTTCCAGATTCATTTGGGCATCCAAAAGGCCGAGGATTGCTCTTACTAAACTTATGCTACCTAAGAAATGTGGAGGTATAAATCTGCCAGATATACGCAAGTATAATCTGGCATGCTTGTTCAGACACTGTATCGATTGGGTGAAACAGACATCCTATTATTCGAACTATCATCTAGAAGCATGTCTGGCAGCACATTGGGACCTCACGGCTCTCCTCCATACTAAATACTCAGACACCCCGAAGAATGTTAGGTCTTCCGTTCTCATGAGGGACACTATAGCCACTTGGAGGGCCTGCCGGAAGCTCTTTAATCTCCCGGCCATTTTGAGCAAACACATGTCTCTAACAGGCCACCCAGGAGTTTCCTCAGGGAATAGGAAATCCCCATCTCTCTATATGGCGAGAAAAGGGCATTGTGAATGTTGGAACACTGCTGAGAAAACAGCAAAACAATAGGTGTCAATTTACGACCTTTCAGGAGCTGCAGGGAACATTCCAAATACCCGCCTCACACTTCTTAACATATGGCCAAGTTATAAGCTTCCTGAGAAGTAGAGTCCTTCGCCTGGATTTGGAGCTTTCCCCTAACCTGTTTGACAAGGTTATTGGCCCTGTATCAAGTCACCATTCCCTTTCGGGTATTTATAGTAAGCTAAGAGAACTAGATGTGCGTAGCTGGGATGGGAAGCTCTTTACCAGTTGGGAGAGAGTCTTCCCAGACTCTGAAATTTCATTGTCTGTTTTGGGAGGTTGGAACCATGTCTGCAGGGCGGTAATAAATGAACGATGGCGGGAATCACACTTTAAGTTTATACATCGAGCTATTTTCGGGTTCAATATCCCCCCACACCCATAAGCCCCCAATCGCATCCTGGCCTGCCCCAAATGTGATCAACCTAAAACCGATATGATCCACATCATGTGGTTTTGCCCAAAGTCCCAGTCCTTATGGGACTCTCTGGTCTCGACCCTGAATAACACAGGAGAATTTGCGCTCTCTCTTTCTCCTAAGGCTATGTTATTCCATGACTTGCCAGAGGGGACAAAGTACCAAAACTTGTTACACATAATTCTACTGGCTGCAAAGAGAACTTTGCTTGCCAAGTGGCTTGAACGGGAGATACCTACGATAAAGGAAGTTCTATCCCAGGTAAAACACTATCTATTTATGGACAGATTAGAGACCTGTAGCGGGCGGTCCCACTTCTCGGCCGGCGGGCCGCGGGCGCACCCGTGGCCGTCCCCCACCCCCGGGTGTATGCCGGGGTCGGGTGGCACCGCTGGCCACGGGACGAGCGCTGGTTCCGCCTCAGCGGAGACAGCGCTATTGAACCTATGCCAAGGGGACTCCTCCATAGGAGATTATGCGGTCCAATTCCGCACCCTAGCCTCCGAGATTTCGTGGAATGACGCCGCTCTCTGCGCCACATTCAAGAAGGGTCTGTCAAGCAGAGTAAAGGACGCACTTGCAGCAAGAGATCTCCCGTCTTCGTTGAGCGAGCTCATCCATCTGTCCACTCGCATAGATGTGCGTTTTGCAGAGAGACAGCAGGAGCTCCACCAGGAGCATGATTCGGCACAACCCACCGTCTACCTCGTCTGGCCCCCGTGTTCCAGTGGTCCCCGCTGCCTCCTCCACAGGTTTCCACCGAAGAACCCATGCAGGTGGACCGGGCACACTTGTCAGAGTCAGAGCTGACCCGCCGCCGGATGGAGAACCTTTGCCTCTACTGCGCCAGTCTGGACCATTTCCGTAGGAGTTGTCCGCAGCGTTCTCAGCGGTCGGGAAACGCTCGCGCCTAGGAGCCATAGGAGAGGCGTCCCTAGGTGCTCAGTCCTCCTCTCTACGACTGATGTTGCTAGTGGAGGTAACGACGGATGCTGGTCAATCTCTTCGGGCTCCTGCCTTCCTGGACTCCGGCTCCGCCGGGAACTTTATTCATGCCTCCCTGGTGTCTCGCTATCGCTTGCCAGTCATCCGCCTGGAGAAACCGTTGCTTATCTCATCCGTCAGTGGGGAGCTTCTCAGTGACTCCATTCAGTTCATCACCCGGCCTGTTACCCTCCGTGTAGGGGTCCTACACACAGAGAGGATCTCCTTTCATGTCCTACCTCGCGCTTCTTCGGCGATCCTGTTGGGGCTACCCTGGCTGCAACGTCACGCCCCTACGCTAGATTGGAAGTCAGGCGAAGTCCTGCATTGGGGATCGGAGTGCCAGGACCTCTGTTTGGTGGCACCACGCCCGGTGTCCATCTCTTCTCCCCAGTCGTCCGTCAAGCCGAGACTCAGGCCATGTTGGCCTACATACAGGAGAATTTGGCGAAGGGGTTCATACGCAAGACCTCCTATCCTGCTGGTGCCGGATTCTTCTTTGTCTAGAAAAAAGATGGGTCTCTTCGGCCGTGCATCGATTACAGGGGGCTAAACAAGATCACGGTGAAGAATCGCTACCCTTTACCCCTGATATCTGAGCTCTTTGATCGTCTTTGTGGAGCCAAGGTATTTACAAATTGGACCTACGCGGTGCTTATAACCTCATCAGAATTCGTCAGGGGGACGAGTGGAAAACGGCTTTCAACACGCGGAATGGTCATTTCGAGTATCTCGTGATGCCTTTTGGGCTATGCAACGCCCCAGCCATATTTCAGGAATTCGTCAATGACGTATTCAGAGACTTGCTGTACACCTGCATCATAGTTTATCTGGACGATATTCTTATTTTTTCTCCTGACATACAGACTCATCGGGTACAAGTACGCCAGGTTCTGCGACATCTGCGGAACAATCGACTGTACGCCAAGGTGGAGAAGTGTCGGTTCCACCAGGCCAGTCTCCCTTTCCTTGGGTACATAGTCTCCGATCAAGGTCTGCAGATGGACCGAGCTAAACTTTTCGCGATCCTGCACTGGCCACGACCTGTCGGTCTTCGGGCGATTCAACGCTTCCTGGGATCGCCAGCTACTACCGGCAGTTTATTCCCCACTTCTCTTCGCTGGTAGCTCCCATCGTGGCTCTCACCCGGAAGAACGTTAATCCGAAATGTTGGCCTCCCTCTGCCGAGGAAGCATTCTCTCAACTGAAGACAGCGTTTTCCTCAGCACCTATCCTGGTTCGTCCGGATCCGGATAAGCCCTTCAGCCTAGAGGTGGATGCCTCTTCTGTGGGAGCAGTGGCGGTCCTGACCCAGAAGGGTCCTAAAGGCAAAACGGTCATTTGCGGGTTTTTTTCCAAAACCTTTTCACCGGCAGAACGAAATTACGCCATTGGAGATCGGGAACTGTTGGCCATAAAATTGGCCCTGGAGGAGTGGCGACATCTGTTGGAGGGAGCTCGACATCCGTTTGACGTCTTCACAGACCATAAGAACCTCCAACACCTCCAGACGGCCCAGCGCTTAAATCCCCGCCAGGCCAGGTGGTCTCTTTTTTTCTCACGTTTTGATTTCAAGATCCACTTCCGACCGGCCGAGAAAAATGTCAAGGTGGATGCCTTCTCCCGTGCTTCTGACATTATCGGGTACGAGCCTGTATCTCAGCACATCATCAGTCCTGAACGGCTGGTTCAGGTGGCCCCTGTGGATCTCCGTAGCATTCCGCCGCGTAAAACCTACGTGCGTCTCGCACTCAGGAGGAGAATTCTGGATTGGGGGCATAGTTCGCTTTTGGCCGGCCACCCCGGGATACGGAAATCTTACGCCCTTATCTCGCGACATTACTGGTGGCCAACTCTGCTCCAAGATGTCAAGGACTTCGTTCTCTCCTGCACCACATGTGCCCGAAACAAGGTCCCTCGCCACCGGCCCGCAGGCCTCTTAGTCCCTCTGTCAGTTCCGGAGTCTCCATGGACACACATAGGCATGGACTTCATCACGGACCTTCCTCCTTCCTCTGGAAACTCGGTCATCTGGGTGGTCACTGATCGATTTTCAAAGCTGTCCCACTTTGTGCCGCTTCCTGGTCTTCCTTCTGCTTCCCAGTTGGCGGGCCACTTCTTCCACCACATCTCTCGCCTGCATGGTTTACCATCCCACATCGTCTCCGACCGAGGCGTCCAATTTGTCTCTAAGTTTTGGCGTGCCCTATGTTCCCGCTTACAGATCAAGCTATATTTCTCATCTGCGTACCATCCCCAGACTAATGGGCAGGTGGAGAGGGTAAATCAAATCTTGGGGGAGTATCTATGACACTTTGTGTCCGGATGCCAAGACAACTGGTCTGAACTGCTTCCGTGGGCCAAGTTCTCGTATAACCATCGGGACTCCGACTCGACTAGCCGTTCTCCGTTCCTTGTGGTCTATGGTCGACATCCACGCCCCCCCTCCCCCTTGGCTTCAGCCTCCGAGGTTCCCGCCGTGGACAACCAGGTTCGGGATATTGGGGTCATTTGGCAAGAGACCCAACATGCCTTACTACAGGCTTCAGCCCACATGAAGACCCAGGCTGACAAGAGGCGAAGATCTTCCCCAACGTTCCTCCCAGGGGACAAAGTATGGCTCTCCTCCAGATACATACGCCTCAAGATCCCCAGCTATAAGTTGGGTCCGCGGTTTCTGGGACCCTTCAGAGTACTGCGACAACTGAACCCGGTGTCCTATAAACTCTGCCTACCTCCATCTCTCCGGATTCCTAATGCATTTCACGTCTCCCTCCTAAAGCCTCTGGTCTTGAACCGGTTCTCCCAGAAGAGCGCTGCTCCGTCTCTGGTACTAGAGTCCCCTGATGTTTTTGAAGTGAAGGACATTCTAGATATGAAGATTGTCAGGGGTAAGCGGTTCTTTCTGGTGGATTGGAGAGGCTTCGGCCCCGAGGAAAGGTCCTGGGAACCGGAGTCCAATATCCTGAACAAAGATCTAATTCAGAGGTTCCTTCAGCCTAAGAAGAGCGGGAAACCTAAGGGGGGGGGATACTGTAGCGGGCAATCCCGCTTCTCGGCCCGCGGGCGCACCCGTGGCCACCACCCCGGGTGTATGCCTGGGTCGGGTGGCGCCGCTGGCCGCAGGACGAGCGATGGTTCCACCGCTCCTGGGTACTCACCTGACCTCGCTCCGGTCACGACTGCCGGCCGAGGTGCGCGTGCCCGTCCCCTATGGCGCGCGCTCGCTCGTTCTTGTAAATTTACAGGGCCAGCGTCCCGGTAATTGGTTAATTGCTGGGCGCTTCCCCTATTTATGGGTTCACTCCACAATCAGTCCCTGCCGGATCTATGTTGCCTCGTGCCTTAGAGAAAGCATTTCTGAAGTGTATTCCTGCCTTAACGTGTACCAGACCTCTTGCTACGTTTCTCGACTCCGAACCTGTGCCGCCTGTCCTGACCCTCCTGCCCGTCCACGACCACGAACCTCTGCCGCCAGCCCTGACCTTACTGCCTGCCCACAACTACGATTCTTGGTTTATGACTCTGCACCTCGCCGCACCTCGGCTGCCATCGCAAGCAAGTCACGTCAGGGGTAGCGACCTGGTAGCCTCACGCCGCAGCAAGTCCATCCCGCTTTGCGGCGGGCTCTGGTGAATACCGGGGGCTACTTAGACTCCACTCCCTGGCGTGGCTTAACTATCATCGCTTGCGGTGGTCCAGCGGATCCACTACCCAGCCGTTACAAGACCGAAGTGAACAAAATATCTCAAACTGAGAAGTTTTTCACAAAATGGACACCCTTTATAAAAGCCTTTCTAGAGAAGGAAGAAATTAGAGAGCTAGTGACCCCCTTTAAACTCACTAGGTGGTATCTAGAGGGAGAGCTGGCTGGTTCTCTGGGGGTTCTCAAAATCTGATTACAGGGGAGCGCTTGGTCATATTACCTGGGGAGAGCTGGAATTAGGCCACTTTTATGAAGAATCAGATATACATAATCGATGTTTACTCCTTTATTCATTACGAATGTTATGTTTCTGGCGGAAATGTTTTTTTGGTTTTTTTTTTTTTTTGTTTCTGACATGTTAATTATTTTGTTGCCATCTTGAAACCCTACTTCCCTCCCCCTCTCCTCTTCCCAACCCTTGGTTGTCCCTCACAGCCAACCTTCGGTGATTGGACAATATACAATCATCAACAAATAAGGTCAACAGGATACGAATTGACCTTCTGACTCTATTTGACGGCTGAGGGGGTTGTGTTTTTTGTTTTGTTTTTTTTCCTTATACTCGAATGTCCTACTGGCCATGATGTGGACGATCCTTTGTTGACGTGTACATTTTAACCTGTATTATCGCATGTGTATGCCTGTTTCCACGTGTTTTGAAAATAATAAAAATATATTACAAAAAAAAAAACTTACAAACAACAAATTCAGGCAGGCTTGGAAGTAGCCAGTCTACAGAGACATATATACAACAACAAGTTGTGTATAGAGGATTAAGAATAAGTTTGAGACCAAATACACCTATTTTTATCAAGGGTTGGGAAAAATTGCTAACTGAATGCTCTCTAAAATTGATGAAATACATGTCAGAATACGAAAGAATTTCATTTAATAAATTAAGTGAACAACTATATCAGGAGATAGTGGAGATAAATAACTTTCGGGCCCATCCAGATGTCCCTGACTTAGAACACAAATTACAACGAAATATAGAATCTCTGAGAGAAGAAATTAAAGAAAGGAAACACAACAAATATCTGAAGGATCGGAAAGATTTTGATAACAATCAGGTTTATATTTGGAAAAACAGTAAATTTACCTACAAACCTCATTTATATTCAGATTTTTCAGATGCAGAGATTTCTGCTGTAGACGAATCCTCCACAGGTTCCATTAATAGTTATACGCAGGGTAAGAAAACTGGTTGGAAGAAGGGACAGAGAAAGAACAAAGGTTGGACAAATAAGAAAACACATAAAAAATCATCTACCCAAACAGTACAAGATCAGAATCCTCAGAGATGCCAATCAGGAGAAGGATTAATGTGATCAAATACATTGTCCTCTTCTGCATCCCGTGGTGTAGTGACCCAAGGTATGGGAGCACAGGCAATGACTTCAAATGGCAATACAAATATGCCATTAGTGGCAGGAAATGGACAGGTTATGAACACAATGCAAACTCAATCTCAGGAGCATTCAAAAACGCAAATGCATCCACTTTTTTTAGAACAACCAAGGATTACCTTGAGGGATCGAGAGAATTATCAGAAATAACAAAGCATGGCCTTACGTTTACTCCCATGCCAAGATTTAATGAGTGTGTATGGGTAAAAGATATTAATCTCTTTGCTAGAAGGTTGGCTTTACATAAATATCATAAAATGAAAAATAATGATGAGCAAACCTTTAGGAAACTAGAGGAAAAAACATTGGGTGATCTTGAACAATTGCAGGTTGAAGGTGAAGGAGACCCCATAATTCTAGATATACCCTTGACTAATTTGAAACCAAAATCTAGGAATACACCTCCGATATCACAATATAATCTATTGGATACGTTTGTGGAAGTAGTAACGCAAGATATAAAGAAACTAGCACTCAGACGACAACCATCTTCTTTAAATTTAAAATGGGAGGAAGAATTAGCTATTGCAGAATTACAATCTAACAGGGAGATAGTAATCAAACCCAGTGACAAGGGTGGTAACATTGTCATCTTAAATAAAAGTGACTAAAGAGCAATGGTTGAGAGAATACTTGATGATTCAGAAACACATGAAAGGCTTCCAAAAGATCCAACCAATGAGTATCTGAAGGAATTAAAAAGGATTTTGGGAATTGAGAAAAAATTAATTACTGATGAGGAGAAGAAATTTATGTTAATTGTTAATACTTCTATTGCCACCTTTTATGCATTACCAAAAGTGCATAAAGAGGTTGTGCCAATACCAGGAAGACCGATAGTCTCAGGTAGAAACAATTTAACACAAGGACCTAGCACGTATGTTGATCGTATACTGATGCCCTTTGTCACTGGCCTTCCTTCATATCTTAAAGATACGAAGGATACTGTGATGAGAATTAATGATCTAGCGGTGAGTGGAAGTACACTTCTTGCAAGTTTAGACGTAGAAGCCCTATACAGTAACATCAGACATGATCTGGGCCTGAAAGCAATCAAGTATTTTTTGAACACAAGAGGTACACAATTTACGGAACACAATGATTTTGTTTTACAGTTATTGGATTTTGTTTTGACACATAACTATTTTTTGTTTGATGGCACCTTTTATCATCAGATAAAAGGAGCAGCCATGGGCACTGTCTGTGCACCAAGTTTAGCTAATCTATTTTTTAGGTTGGTGGTAGGATGCTATTGTTTTTTCTGAACACTTCGAAATTTTCACAGATCGGATTTTATTATTAGGGCGCTTTATTGATGATATTTTTATTTTTTGGGATGGTAGTGAAAAATTACCGTATATACTCGAGTATAAGCCGACCCGAGTATAAGCCGAGGCACCTACTTTTGCCACGAAAACTGGGAAAGCTTATTGACTCGATTATAAGCCTAGGGTGGAGAACGCAGCGGCTACTGGTGAATTTTAAAAATAAAAATAGATACCAATAAAATTACATAGGCAGATATAGGCAGTTTAATGTCCCCTATAGGCAGGTATAGGCTGGTATAGGCAGTTTAATGTCCCCCATAGGCAGATATAGGCTGGTATAGGCAGTTTAATGTCCTCCATAGGCAGGTTATAGGCAGGTAT
The DNA here is from genome assembly GCA_025379985.1 of Phyllomedusa bahiana. Classification (NCBI taxonomy): domain Eukaryota; kingdom Metazoa; phylum Chordata; class Amphibia; order Anura; family Hylidae; genus Phyllomedusa; species Phyllomedusa bahiana. The sequence continues at coordinate 104,577 of JAODAL010003172.1, forward strand.
AGGTCGTTATAGGCAGGTATATGAAGCTATATGTCCCAATAGGCAGGCTATAGGCAGGTAATTTCCCCCATAGGCAAGTTATAGGCAGGTATAGGTCCAACTAGGCAGGTTATAGGCAGGTATAGGTCTCCTAGGTAGGTTATAGGTAGGTTATAGGTCTCCTAGGTAGGTTATAGGTAGGTTATAGGTCTCCTAGGTAGGTTATAGGTAGGTTATAGGTCTCCTAGGTAGGTTATAGGTAGGTTATAGGTCTCCTAGGTAGGTTATAGGCAGGTATAGTCCCCCTAGGCAGGTATAGTCCCCCTAGGTAGGTTATAGGTAGGTATAGTCCCCATAGGTAGGTTATAGGTAGGTATAGTCCCCATAGGTAGGTTATAGGTAGGTATAGGTCTCCTAGGCAGGCTATAGGGAGGCATAGGCAGGCTTTTTTTAAAAAAAAAGACAAACCACTTACCTGGCTCCCCGCTGCTCCGTCTCCCTCGCCGCTCCGGCACAGGCGGGTGATGTCATCAGGCCGCGCACGCTGCCTGTGCCGGAAACTCCAGACAGCCGCGAGTCTGCGGCCGCCCAGAGTCCACTGCGGAGCAGGGAGCGCTCCCTCTCTGCCCCGCAGTGCTATCTCCTCCCCTGCATGCGCTCCGGAGGAGTCGCATACAGGGGAGGAGATCGCTGACAGCGTACGGGCATTCGCAGCGCCCGGACACTGTCAGCTGTACTTGGCCTTCAGTTACATGCGCTCCCTGAGGAGCCGCATATAACTGAAGCGTCCCTGTCGGCGCACGGGCCATCGCAGCGCCCGAGCGCTGACAGTGACTCGAGTATAAGCCGAGGGGAGATTTTTCAGCACATTTTTTGTGCTGAAAAACTCGGCTTCTACTCGAGTATATACGGTATTCATGGATTTTGTATCTAGACTCAATGATAATGAAATTGGGATGAAATTCACGTTTGAAATTCATCGGGAGAAAATTAATTTTTTGGATCTTGAAATTATGTTGGATGAAAACAATCAGATTCAAAGATATTTCGGAAAAATACGGTTACCAACAGTTTGTTACATTTTTCTAGCTAGCATCCACCTTCTCAAAAAAAGGGGATTCCCATAGGCCAATTTCTTAGGGCTCGTAGGAATTACTCTACTTTAGAGGCTTTTAATGAAGAATGTATAAAGTTAAATGCAGGGTTTCAGGCAAGGGGTTATCCAAAAAAATGTTTGAGGAAGGCGTTTAACAGGGCTTTGACTAGTGACAGAAGACATTTATTAATCAGTAAAAAGAAGAAGGAAAAAACTGATTTAATTCGTTGTATAGGTACCTTTGATAATAGAGCCAATGAAATGAGGGGTATACTTAGAAGACATGGCACATTCTGAGGGCAGATCCAGTATTCTCTGAGGTGATTCCTAAATATCCTAGTGTCACTTATAGAAGAGGAAAAAATCTTAGGGATGAATTTGTACATAGTCATTCTGAGGGAGATGACAAAAAAACATGGTTACAGTCTCCGGTGGTAGGCTCATATCCCTGTGGCAACTGTTCATTCTGTCCATTCATATGGAAAACTAAAGAATTTGTTAATCCCATTGATAAAAGAAGATTTGAGATAAGACAATTCATCAATTGTAAAACCAGAGGGGTGATTTATGGGGCTATGTGTACTTGCCCCAAGATCTATGTGGGAAAAACCATACAGGAGTTTCGTCGTCGGATCTCGAAACATCTGAGTACTATTAAAAGTCGAGGTGACACCCCCCTAGCGAGACACATTTTGGAAGTACATAATGGTGAAATAGAGGTGCTTAAATTCTGGGGCATCTGTGTGAAAAAGCTAGGGGAAAGAAAGGGCGATCTGGATGTAGTTTTGTTACAGGAAGAGGCAAGATGGATATACAGACTCAATACATTGAAACCTAAAGGCCTAAATGAAGGCTTTTCATTTTCAGCATTTATTTAATCTTGCTGATTCCCTATATAATAATTTTTGAAGAAACATGATATATGTGATTAAGTACGGTCAGTGGATATAGCACGGTTGAATATATGACTATAGAAGCATCAGAGTTCACATACGTTTTGTCCTCCCTCCCATCTCCCTCCTGCCCCCCCCCTCTGCCTCTACGTTGTCCCTCATTTTCCCTGTGTCTTGTAATGATGATAGGTATTGATCACGTGAGGCCACGGTTTCTATTTAACAAATTGGGATGTATGTATATTGCTTCTGTGCATGATGGGTTTGTTGGCAGCTGAATCGTATGGTATATGCACTCGTGTTGTTCTGGCGAGACGCAGCCCGAGAGTAGATTACTATCTATTCATGTATATATTATCTATGTATAGATTTATTGTTTCTGCTCGCTGCGTTGATTTTGTGCTAACTTTAAATACAATATATGGAGTATAGTTGTATGCAGATGCAATAGCGTTTGAATGTACTGGTGTTTTTACATGCTCCCATTGTGACATAATGAATTAGGTGGCTAGCCGTGACCTGTAAGAGAGAATCTTCAATGGGGAAGGTGTGAGGTGAAACTGCAGGAGGGAGGGCGGGCTAACCATGAATATGAATATTACTTGTAAAAGAGAAGTGGTTTATGGAAATACTCTGAGACAATAGTTTACAGTACAATGGAATATGTATTTAATAAGGCTTGCAGCTTTATTAAAATGAATATGTATATTAGATATATAGGAGAAGTGCTTTATGGGAAAATAATATGACAGTACAGTACAATGGAATTTATATTCCCAATGAATATGCATATTAGACATGGAAGAGAAGGGGTTTATGGGAGTTGATAAAGCTGGTAGTGTGCTGTGGAATGTAACACCTATCCTGCTTACTCTGTTCTAGGTGAGCCACGCAGTTGCAATAATGTGAGAGAAATGAGACGGAAGCCCATCACAGTCAGGGCTCAAATGTCTATTGATACAGTATGTTGGCGCGGGCAGTACGGTAAGATGGGGCGCAAGCCCGTTATGGAGATAGCGAATTTGTCTGAGGATTGCTGTTTATAGGAGCATGGTGGCAGCAGTAGCAGCACATATTATGAGGGTGCGTGCAGGAGAGCGGAAGGGGGAGTGGGTTTTTGTGGATTCTCTGATGGCTAATTGGTGAGCACCTGAATAGGGTGTGTACCTAACATGAAATAAAAGGAAGTGAGCTTAGACCACATGTGATCGGACCTCTAACCCCTTGATGAAGCCAGGTTAGCTGGTGAAACATGTGGGGGAGGTCAGATATGACGTTTTAAATTGTGATTTCTCACCTCTGTCTACAAGTGTTACCTGCTGCAGAGGGTGTCACAAGGGGGCTTTATTTATTTTGTGTCCATGAGATTAGGGACGACTGCCCAAGTAGGAGGCTTGGGATCCCTTACTAGAGCTAGTAAATTGCTGTATATATAAAGCTTTCCTGTTAATAGGTGGTGCTCCACCAGACTTGATAATAGAAAAGGAGCTATTCCTTCTTTCAGAAGTAGAAAGGGTCAAATGGTGAGGTTAGAAATCAGGTTTTTAAATAGTGTGTATAGAGGTTAAGAGTTAAACATAATAAAAGTTACGTTTTAGTATTTTACAGATAGAGAACTGATAGAGTTTAAGTTTGCTCACCTGTCCTCAACCCACCTCTCTCCTGTTCGCTTCCCACAGCCAGAGAACTACTATGTGCTGTGGACTCTGCGCCACTATACAGTGAGGACCAACTATTTGAGGACAGTGGGCAGCAAAGAGGTGGGGAAGACATCCGCTGCTTCTTGCAGAAGCGGGCAAATAGTGATAAGGAGAGTTGCAATGGGGGGTTATGTTGCGAGCGGTCAGGCTTTGTACAGCGACACCGTTGAGGTGGACGGCGGTGACAGGCAAACACTAATCAATGTAGCCGATCGCACATGGGAGTCGGGAGAAGCAGGCGAGGCTGGGACAAGTTATTCTGGTGCCCTAGTTAAACAAGGCATAAAGTGCCCCCCAAACGGAAAATTCAGTCCACTCCATGCCTCCTTGTGCCCCCTTTTCTCCCTGGGATGAAGTGGCGCCCTACGCGGTCGCCTACCCTCGACTACCCATTGTCCCGGCCCTGGAAGCATTCTGTTATCTCTACATTAAGTTTTAGGAGATGGGAGGAGAAGAAGGAGGCTTTGGACAGACAATCTGGAATCTTGGACAGTAGAGAGTTAATGTCTGGGCCGGAGATGTAAAGTTGGGTGTCATCAGCATACTGGTGGTTTTGAAAGCCATGTGATGCTATCAGCTGACCCAGACCAACAGTGTACAAGGGTTCATCATTATCATAGGGAGAAGAGAGCAGCAGCTTGCGTGTCAGGCAGTGGCGCAGCCCGTAAGTCGGTAGTGTGGCCGGGAGTCAGCAGTGCGAGGTTGGGAGCCAAACGGCCACGATTTAGACCACCCACTTTGCAGGTCCCAGAAAGTAGCGGCACGGGGACTCACCGGGTCAGTGGCGGTAACAGTCAGTCAGTGCGGAGCTTTGGTGGTAAAATCACCTACTCGGCAGTGTGCCAGTTTTTTGACGAGTCATCAGAGGAGGGTTGAACTGGCTGAGGGAACCGGATGGGACAGAGGCGGGTTGAGGACAGGTGAGGGCCGCTGACCCACTCCCGGGCCATGCCAACTAAGGGTTGTGTCTGACGTTTCCACTGACTCTTGGCGGGGGTTGTCAGATGTCATCTGGGAGGAAGTGGATGACCTAGTCAACCAATCAAGAACCAGTGGGTTGCTGAACAACACACGGCAGCTAGATGACACCGGCAGTTTTGGCCTCACCGACTGACCCCTGCTGCGACGTCCCCTTGCTGTGCTGTGACCTGTGCCTGCTCCAGGAATGTTTGTGCCTCTGCCACTCGCAGGTGAAGAGCCTGCAAATTCTCTGTCTGACATACTGTTTGTTCTAAAATGTACAGACACTGTTTGCTGAAGATATCTGTATATGATAAATACATACCCTGTATTTGTCTCCAAATGAACCCAGTAACAAGCTTGGGTAACCCTTGGATATAAATTGCGTTCCACAAATGGCCAGGAAAAATTTACTTGTATGTGCCGTTTAAAAACACTGTGTTTTACTGAATGTAAAAGCACAAACAGGCTTAATTAACCTTCAGATATGAATTATGCTACAGGCAAAATTTCTTCTTTGACGGTGAAAAAGAACGTTTCTTTTACTGAGTACAACTGCAGAAAAATACTTAGTTAACCCTTGGATGTAAATTGCACAAAAGAAATGAGCCACCAAAAATTACCAGCTTTGTTGCGTGTTACAATGGCGTGTATTTTACGGTACACAACAACAGAAAAACTTGTAATTATCCTTCGGATATGAATTATGCTACAGGCAAAATTTCTTTTTTGGCGGTGAAAAAGAAGGTTTCTTTTAGTGACCACAACAGCAGAACAACGCTTAATTAGCCTCTGGATCTAAATTGCGCAAAATAAATGAGCAACCAAAAATTAATTGGTATTTGGATTGTAAAAACGCTGTTTCTTTAACTGAATACAACAGGCTTAGATAACCCTTGGATATTCAATGTGCTCCAGAACTGACCAGATAGCATTAAAATGTATATGCAGCTGAATTGCACGCACACTGCATACCCCACAAAATCAAGATTAGAACGTAAGAGAAGCAGTCTCTGAGACAAGCTGTGACACCCCCAAAAAATCGCTGTATAAAAGTGAGTTCTTTAGTATGAGATATCATAAGCAGCAGTTGCAGCACCTTCCCTACACAGCACAGTGAGAGGAGTGTGAGGAGCAAGCATGGCGCCCGGATTTATATAGTGCGGTGACTTCACAGAATCCCGCCGGTCTCTGATTGGCTTCATCTCTGCACATGCCATGCAGGCTATGCCCTTCTTCCTCCCAGAGTTCTTTGCCCCATCTAACACCAGGTGCTCACAGCCATTTTATCAATCAAAAGCACGCTTCATTCCCGGGAATCACCTCAAACATCGACTTCGTTCAGAATCAAAGTTTTCCTGAAATTCTAAAAGAATTCCACTTCGTTAGAATCAATTCGCCCATCTCTAGTGATGACCCACAGGGTTGACTGAAACAATAGTTGCCAATGGTAAATATCCTGGGGTGTCTGAGGTACATGAACCTGTAAGTACTAATTTCATCAGCAAGCGAGTTAATTTACTGTTAGAATGGTCACACCTTTTTGTTTATGGACATGTCTGAACCCTGTTAAGGTGCTGTCTCCGTCTCCACACCCTATTGCTTTGACAGAATCAACCTCAGAGTGGAAAGCTGGACCAGTTAAACCACTAAGGGGGCTGGTTAAGATGGCACAGATTGGAAACCTCTAGTAATTACATAACCCAAGAATTGCAACAAAAATATCCTTGTAAATCTAAGATCATCATAAAGAGTAATAACTCACCACCTAATGGTCACCTTAACCCTGGCATCATGGGAAACGTGTAAGTAATAATGACCTCATATCACTGAGGATTAGAGAGATAGAAAGGGACAGGGGTTTGGGTGGGAAACTGGAGATAACGCCCATTATTTTGTATTAACACAATTTAACATTATCTGAACATGATGAAGTTTTATGTTTTAACGGTTTTTTAAAAGGAGAAGAAAGGAAGAAAAAGAAACACATTGGGTACTGAGGACTTCCACAGAAAGCTTACTTTATTGTATTTTTGATTGTTAGAAAAAAAAAATCTAAAAAGTACAAACTATTTAAAAAGAAAATCGACATGGGGTCCACCACATTTCCCTAAACACCAAGGGGAAACCCACAGCGTAGCAGATGTATCAGAATAAAGGGCCATGGATATGGGCCCCTTACCACTCTAAAAATATCAGCCTTCAGCCACCCCAGAAGCAGACCATCTGACAGTTACCATGGTGAGTTGAGTGCTGCAGTGATACAGTTACATGGGTTAAAGTTGATAGTGGGGGGCGAAAAACACATGGGTGACAACAACCCCGAGCAAAAGCAAAAAGAAACATCCAAGCCCAAAAACTATCATGAAAAAAATGAGAAAAAAAACACACAGAAGCAAAAAATGGTTAAAATTTTTTAAAAAAACCCTCCCCAAAACCACCCTTACTGTCCATGAGTCCAAGGGGAAACTGTCATAGTAAAAAAAGGGAAACCCGAAAAAAAAAAAATAAAAAAAAAAAACCCTACATATTGGGCATTAAACCCCGCTTTCACAACCGGGTGAATAGCCTATGCAGTGCCCCGGGAAAAACCCGGGTTTACATTCCCCACAGAGGGGGGGTCCAGAAGAGCCGGGTGCCTGCTATGGGGGGGTTGGGGGCCACTTTTGCTTTCCTGGGAAAAAAGCCTGGGGGAGGGGGATGAGGGCCCCCAAATTTCCCTCTGCTTTCCCCTTGTTTTGGGCCCAAAAATGTGGGCTGAGGGGGGGGGGAGGCAAAAGGGAAATATTTTAGGGCGCCCCCTGTGGTGTATAAATGGGGCCAAAGGGAAATATTTGGGGCCCCGCACGGTTTGGGTATATTGGGCCAAAAGAAAAAATATGTAGGGCCCCCCCACGTGGTGTATACTGGGGGCCCCTTAAATATGTTGGGCCCCTTTACGTGGGGGGTTTTAAAAAGGGGGCCCTGAACTATTTAGGGGGCCCCAACCAATGTGGTGTATATTGGGGCCCCTGAGTAATTAAAGGGCCCCGCCCATGTGGTGTATATTGGGGCCAGAACAATGTAGGAAACCCCCCAAATGATGTATATTGGGGGCCCTGAAAACTATGTAGGGCCCCGCACTGTGGGGGAAAATTGGGGGCCCTGAACTAATTGGGGGGCCCCGCACTGTGGTTTATATTGGGGGGGGGGGCCCCCCCCCAAAGGGCCCCCCGGCCCGTGTGACTGCAAATCAGCAACATTTAAACAACCCTCTCCTTCCAGTATATTCTGCTGGTGGGTTTCTCATTCTCCACCCCCAAAATCATTCCCCCAATCACAGGCAGCCAAGTTAGAGGTGAGCTGTATGGCCCATGTGCTCCATACCTACAGGGCCTTTCCCTGATGTCAAAATGAAACAGTGAACCCCGGAGGGAGGGTCAGGAAAAATATTGGGCTCTTCCTATCATTGACCAGTGGATGTCCCCCCAGGGCCTTTTTCCCCCGGTTTTAAAAAACCCCCCCCTGTAGGTTGAAAGGTAAGACTAAAAACATTTCTTGTTCCCCCCCTCATCCCCCCTGGATTACTGCAGCCTCTTTTCTGCTCCTCCCCCCTTCTTCCCTCCCCTTATCCCCGTGGCCCCGGCCCGCTCACCCCTCTCCTCGCTGCTCCTCTGACAATCCCTCCACTGGGACGCCCCGGGGAAAAAAACAGAGCCAACACCGACATATAAGACTCCTCCCTAACTTTCCCCCCCCATAAAAATCTCTTTAAACCCCAATTCCTAAAACCCCCCTCCCTGTAATCTCCATTCATAACCCCCCATCTCTCTTCCCTGATCTCCTGATACCTCCCCTCAAGTAAACTCCATCTATAACCTCCCCCCCCCCCCCATACATCTCTAACCCCAATTTTTTGATAACTCCCCTCATGTAATTTTCCAACCATAAAATCCCCCCCTAAATCTCTACCCCCAATTCCCCGATACCTCCCCCCCATGTAATCTTCCCCTCCAAACCCGCCCCCCTAACATTTTCAGCCCTAATCTCTTGATACCCCCCCCCTCATGTAATCTTTATCCATAACCTCCCCCCCCTTCACTCTACCCTTTTTTCCTGATACCTCCCTCATGAAAACTCCATCCATAACCTGCCCCCCATTTAAACTCTACCCCCAAACTCCGATACCTCCCCAAAAAAATTTTCCATCCATAACCTGCCCCCCAAAAAATTCAACCCTAAATTCCCGAAAACCTTTCCCCCCCCATGTAAAAACTATCCATAAAAACCCCCCCCTCCCCCTTTATCTCTACCCCAATCCCCCTGTTTTCCCCCCCCCCATTGTAAACTCCCCCTTTCCCTAAACCCGCCCCCCCCTTCATCTCTACCCCCAAACTCCCTTTTCCTCTATCATGTAATCTCCATCAAAAACCTGTCCCCCCACAAGTTCCCACCCCAATCTCCTGATTTTCCCCCCCTTTGTAATCTCCATCCATAAACCCCCCTCTCATACAACTCTTTCCCCAATTCCTGTAAACCCTTTCAGTAATTTTCCCCTCCATAATCCCCCTACATCTCTTAAACCCCAATCTCCCTTTATATCTCCCCATGTAATCTCCTTCCATAACCTGCCCCCAAAACAATCTTCCTTTCCCAATTTTCCTTTTACCTCTGTCTGTAAAAACCATCCATAACCTCCCCCCATACTATCTCCAAAAAACTCCTGAAACTCCCTCATGTTTTCTCCATCCAAAAAAATGCTCCCATACATCTCTGCCCTAATCTCCTGATACCCCCCTCATGTTATCTCCATCCATAACCTCCCCCAAATACATCTCTGCCCTAATCTCCTGATACCTCCCCTCATGTTATCTTTGTCCATAACCTCCCCCAATACATCTCACCCCCAAATTTTTTGATACCTCCCTCATGTTTAAACTCCGTTCCCCTTAAAAAGTTCCCCCATAGATCTTTTAACCCCAATCTCCTGGGTACCTCCCCTCATGTTATCTCTGGGCCATAACCTACCCATTTCATTCCCCAACCCTTTTTTCCCCCTGAAACCTCCCTCAGTAATCTCCGTCCATAACCTTCCCCCCCCCAAATTCTACCCTAAATTTCCCATAAAACCCCCCCTCATGTTATCTCCATCCCCTAACCTCCCCCCAAAACATGTCTAAACCCAATTCTTTGATGCCCTTCCCTGTAAAACTCCAACCCTAACCCGTCCCCCCCCTTAAATTTTCTACCCCAATCTCCTGATACCTCCCCTCAAAGTTAACTCCATCCAAAAACGTCCCCCCCATACATCTCTACCCTAATTCCTAAAGCTCCCCTTCGTGGAATCTCACCATTTAAACCCTTCCCCCTCCATACATCTCTGGCCCCCCAAACCCTATAAACCCCCCCTTCAAGTAATCTCCTTTCCCTAACCCCTGCCCCCCATACCCTCTCAAACCCCCAAACTCCTTTATACCCCCCCCCCATGTAATCTCCATCCAAAAAACCTTTCCCCCATGCCCTTTTCTACGCTAATTTCTGATACCTCCCCTCATGTAATCTCCATCCATTTTTCCCGTCCCCCCATACCTCTCTACCTAATCTTCTGTACCCCTCTCAAGTAAACCCCCATCCATAACCTGTCCCACCCCTTTCATCTCTACCCAAATCTCCCGAAACCTCCCCTCATGTAATCCCATCCAAACCCCATCCCCCCGATCCTTTCCCCAACCCCCCGATACCTCCCTCATTAATTTCCCCCTTTGTTTTAAACCCTCCCCCCCATAAAACTCTGCCCTATCCCCCGATACTCCCCTCATTTAATATCCTTCCCTACCCTTTCCCCCCATACATTGTTCCTAAATTTTCAGATTTTCCCCCCCCAGTAAAAACTCCTTTCCCTAAACCCATCCCCCATCCCCTCTCACCCAATTTTATAGTTTAAAACCCCATTAATCTGCTTCCATAACCCCGTCCCCTCCCCTACATCCCTACCCCTAATTCCCGAATCCCCCCCATGTAATTTCCATCCCTAACCTCCCCCCTACATCTCTGCCCCAATTCCGGGTACCCCTTTCCCCATGTAAACCCCCATCCATAACCTCCCCCCCCCCACTTTTTTCCCTAACCCCTGATACCCCCCTCATGTAAATCCAAACAAAACCCCGTCCCCCCAACATCTCCCGCTCTAATCTCCTGATACCTTCCCCTTTGTAATCTTTCCCTCCCCAAAAACCCCCCCCCATACATCTCTTCCCTAATTCTTGATACCCCCCCTCATTAATCTCCATCCATAACCTGTTCCCCCCATACCCCTTTCTCCCTCATCTCTGATACCTCCCCCATGTAATTTTTTAAAATTAAAAACCCCCCCCCCCATAAATTCTTTCCCTAATCCCCTCATATCGGCCCCCAATTAAATAAACTATTTATATCCGTTTTCCCCCCCCCTACAAACCCTACCCTAAAACTCCGATACCTCCCCACAACCTCCATCCATAACCCCCCCCCTACTTCCTAAACCCCCATCCCTTTTTTACCCCCCCATGTAATTTTACTTTCCCTAAAACCCGCCCCCCCCATATTCTCTACCCTAATCTCCCCGAAACCCCCCCTATGTAATCTCCTGCCCCCCCCATAAAAAATTTCTACCCTCCCTACTCCCCCCCATTTAATTTTCCCTTTTTTTAAACCCTTTTCCCCAAAACATCCTATCCCTAATCTCAAAGATACCTCCCTCATGTAATTTCAAAACCCCTTAAACCTGTCCCCCCCCTTTACTCTGCCCTAAACTTGATACCTCCCCATGTAATCTCCCCAATTAAACCCCCCCATACATCTCTGCCCCCAAACTCCCGAACCTCCCTTTATGAATCTCCATCCATAAAAATGTCCCCCCCTAAATTTTCTACCTTTTATCTCCTGATACCTTCCCCCTTTCCCCTGTAATAAACCATTAAACCTGGTCCCCCCACCCTAACTCTTTACCCCCCCCCAATCTCCCCAAAACCCCCCTTTCCCCCCATGTTTAAAACTCTATCCATAGCCCCCCCCATTTCAAACTTGCCTAATCTCCTTTATACCGCCTTCCCTTTGGTCTCCATCCATTTTAAACCCTTCCCCCCTATACATCTCTATTTAAACACCTGTCCCTCCCCCAAAGTAATCTCCATCCAAAAACCCCCTTTTTCCCTTTCATTTTCTCCCTAATTCCTGATACCCCCCTTGTAATTTTCCCCCCCCTTTTTTCCTCCCCCCAACATTTACCCCCAATCCCTGAACCCCCCCCATGTTAAACTCCAACCATAACCCCCCCAACCCATCCCCTCCCTAATCTTCCCGATCCCCCCCCATGTAAACTCCATCCCCTAAAAATTTCCCCCTACATCTCTCCCTAATCCCCCCTGATACCTCCCCTCATGAATTTTTTCAAACCTTTACCCCTTTCACCCCTCCCCAATCCCTGATCCCCCTCCCTGTAATCCAATTCCCCAAAAACCTTTTCCCCCATACAAAACCTCCCCCAAATTCCCCGATCCCCCCCTCATGTAATTTTTCCATCCTCCCCCCCCCAAACACTCTTCCCTAATCTTCCGATACCCCCTTAAAGTAAAACTCCATCCCCTAACCCGCCCCCATTTCCCTCTCTACCCAAAACTCCCGATACCTCCCCTCATGTAATCTCCTGGGACCCCCTACATCTTTTAAACCCATACCCCCCCTCATTTAATCTCCACCATAATTTTTTTCCCAAAACATCTCTACCCTAACTCTTTATACCCCCCCATGTAATTTCAATCCTTAACCTGTCCCCCCCTACCCTTCTGCCCTAATCTCCGATACCCCCTATTAGTCTCCATCCAAAAACCTCCCCCCATAAACTTTTTCCCAAATCCCCATTCCCCCTCTTCCCTGTAAATCCTCTGCCCCCCATACATTTTCCCCAACCCTGCCCTATCCCCCATTTAAACTCCATTTCCCTAAACTTTCCCCCAAAAAATTCCCACCCCTTTTTCCTTCCCAAACCTTTCCCTCATGGAAATTTTCCCATAAAACCCCCCCCCCATACATTTTCCCTAATCCCTGAAAACCCTCCCCCCATGTAATCCCACCCCTAGGGCCCCCCCCCCTACATCCCCGCCCCAATCTCCTGATACCGCCTTCATTTGGTCTCCATCCCCTAACCTGTCCCTTTTCCCTTTCATCTCTACCCTAATTTAACCCGATCCCTCCCCCTGTAAACTCCATCCTCCTCCCCCCCTACAAACTTAAACCCCCAAACCCTGATAAACCCCCCCCATTTTAATCTCCATCCATATCCTGCCCACATACATCTTTACCCCAATCTCCTGATACCTCCCCCATGGGAATCTCTAACTAAACCTTCACCCCTACCCTCTGCCCCCAATTTCCCGATACCTCCCCTCATGTAAATTTTCATCCTTTAACCCCCCCCCCATACACTCCCCCCTAATCTACTGAAAATCCCCTCAAAGTAAACTCCATCCAAACCTCCCCCCTATTCTACCCTAATCTCCCAAAAACCTCCCTAATGTAACTCCAAAACCTTTAAACCCGTTTCCCCCCATACATTCTACCCTTTTTTACTGATACCCTCCCCCCATGTAACTCCAAACCATAAACCCGTCCCCCCATAAATCTCTGTCCTTATCTCCTGATACCTCAATCATTTTAATCTCCATCCATAACCGTCCCCCATTAAAATCCCCTACCCCCAATCTTGTAGCTCCCCTCATGTAATCCCATCCATAAAAACCCGGCCCCCCTTTAACTCTGTCCTTAACTCCCGATACCTCCCTCAGTAATCCCCCATTTCCCTAACCGTCCCCCATACATACTACCCTTTAAACTCCCGATACCTCCCCCCATGTAATTCCCCCTTTTATAACCTGTCCCTCCTTTCATCTCTCCCCTAATCTCCTGATACCCCCCCTCATTAATCTTCCCTCCATAAAACCCAAACCCCCCCTACATCTCCCGTCCTTACTCCTGATACCTCCCCATTAATTCCATCCCTAACCTGTCCCCATACCTTTAACCCCAAAATCCTTATACCCCCCCTCATGTTCTCCAAACTATAACCTGTCCCCCCCATACATCTGTGCGAGTCAAAACAAATGACTATTATGAGCCAAATTATATGCTCAATTTTTATTTTATATCTGAAAAAAAAAAAAATTGGTGGGTCTCCCTTTTTTGATGACATGTAAAAGACTGGGACTTCTTAAGGCTTTCTGAACAGATTTCCGTAAGGCCAATGGGCAACACACACTTTGGCCTACATGCCCCAATACGCAAGCACTGGTTTTTTAGTCTATTTTGCGCCAAAAACACTTGACACCATATATGTAAATGAACTGTAATATATCAAAACTAGGTGCATTATACGCCAGGCACGACAGATTGTAATGCGTCTAAAAAGGCTCATTACATATAGTAGCGATGATACGCTGTGCGCCTACATACCGCAATGCGCCTTTTTAAGTGCATTACATACAGTGGTAATGATCATAGTGCCTCCGTTACATAATGTGGCACGATAAGCACATTACATACACTATCAATAATACTCAATGTGCCCGTAAGTTGCGTAATGCGCTCCGGAGCCGCCAATTTTCAGACATGTCGCCCTTTGTTCCTTCACTTTGAGTCCCTCCAAGTGAACGATCCAGCATGTTTTGCCAGCTTTTTTGAAGGATTTATTAAGCAAACGGATAAAAAGCTCAGATAAAGGATCTTAACGTTCGCTTACGTGTTTCTGGCTCACACAGGGCCCTTGATCACAGCCAAGTGTGTGACACCCACACCCACCATTTATAAAAAGGGTAAAACCAATGACTGCTTTTCATGATCACATGTTCTGATACTACTGCTTAACCCTTCATACACCGTCTTGTTGGTGAAATGTCTCTAGTTATAAGGAAAGTCCGGTCAGATATTTGCAGCTGCATGATCAAACCTCAGACACTAAAACACATTAAATATGATGCAATTTAGGCGAGAACATGTTTTTCTAGTATATTAACAACAAATCATTTGTGTAATTGAGCCAAAGGGAAACCTGGAGTTCTACAACCCAAAAGGCTTCTTTTAGCCGAACCTGTTTGTCCCAATTAGAGATGAGCAAATTTCTCAAAAATTCAATTTGGCAGATTTGCAGAATTTTTCCCAAAAATTAGTTTCTTTCCCGATTTATTTTTGACGAATTTTGTTAAAAACCCGCTGTTTCCGCGCGGAGAACCGTAGGGGGTGGTAGAACATTTTAACATGCAGTTTTCACAGGGAGCATGGTTTGGGATTGAACAATGCTGTGATTTTGTATGACATGCATGTGGGCGAATGTAGAACAAGGCGGGCAGATATCGCCTCTTTCAGCTGAATCAGGCACAGCCCCGTTAAACATGTATAAATGCCATTTCACACGCATTTCAGAGGGCAAAAGGTAGAAAAAAGGTTTTTAATAAAAAATTTTAATTAAAAAAATTTTTAAATTTTGGAAAAAAAACCCCAGCCCCCCGGGGCGCAAAAGGAGCCCTTAAAGAAAAAGGGAAAAGACCATATATTTAAAATTGAGGCTAAGTTTATTGGTCGTTTGCCTCCAATCCCTCCAGAAATGGACCCAATTTTTTAAAAAAAAATCAAAAAAGGGGTAAATTAAAAAAACGGGAAAAAGGGAAAAAAAAACCCCCCCCCCAAATAAAAAAAGAAAATTTTTAAATTTAAAAACCCCATTGGGGCATTTTCCTTTTTTTTAAAATTTAAAAAGGGTTTTAAAAAGGGGAAAAAAAAAAAAAATTTTTTTCCAAATTTTCAAACCCCACCCCTTTTTTCAATGGGGGAACCTTTCTTAAAAAACCCCCTTTCCCAAAAACCCCCCCCCAAACCAATTCTCCCTTAATTCCCCCCAAAAAATTCCCCCCCCCTTTTTTTCTTTTTTTAAAACAAAAACCCAAACAAAAAATAAAAAATTTTTTATTTTAAACAAAAAAAAACCAAAATCCCCCCCCCCAAATAATTTTCCCATTTTTCCCACCCAAACTACCCAAAATTAAACCAATATCCGTTTTCCAAAATTTTAAATATAAATATAATAAAAATTTTTCCCCCCCAAAAACCTTTATTGTAATTGGGTTTTTTTTAAAAAAAAAACAAAAAACCCAAGGAATCCACGGCCCCCCAAACGTTTAAATTTAAACCTTTTTATACAAAAAGACCCAAAACTTAAAAACCCCGGGGAAAAAACTTCTTTTAAAAAATACAAACCTCAAACAAAGAGGTCCCCTAAATTTTCACCCCAAAAAAAAGGGTAGGAATTTTTGGGAACTCGGGTTACGGGGGAGGGGAGGTTGTCCATAGACAACAACGTACACTGCACAGATCTGGCCTTTATAGAAGATGGCGAAGAAACCATTTCTCCAAAATATCCATAAAAAGCTGGTTTAAAGTTTGTTTTGGGGGACCTAAAGTGGGAAAAAGGTGCTTGTCAAAGGAAACCCCAAAAACCAACTTTTGGGCCCAATGCAAAAGATTTTGGCGTAAAAGCAACACAGCTCAAAAACCCCCTTAACTCCCTCCCCACTGTCAAACATGGGGGGGGCAGCATCATGAAGACCAAGAAAACACCCCTCCCCACGTCCCCCATGGTGATGGGAGCATCATGGTTTGGGGTTTTCTTTAGCAGCGACAGGGGAAATTTTGGGTTAAAATTATGGAAGAGGTGGAGCCAAATACAGACCTTCTGCAAGAAAAATGTTGGAGTCTGCAAAAGACCTGAGGGCTGGACGGAATTTATCTTCCCAACAAGACAATGACTCAAAAAATAAAGCAAAATTACAATTTGGAAGGTTCCAAATAACCCGGTCCATGTGTTAGAATGGCGATCACGTCCGCCTGAAACCCAAACGAGAAATTTTGAAAGGCTAAAAACTGCTGTTCACAACGCTCTCCATCCAACCCACGAGCTCCAGCTGCTTTCAATGCTTCCATCCAACGAGCCCAGCTGCTCACAACCCCTCTCCATCCCCCCACTGGCTCCAGCTGCTACAAAAAAGCTCTCCATCCCCCTCACTGGCTCCAGCTGCAAAAACGCTCTCCCTCCAACCTCACTGGCTCCAGCTGCTCACAAAAGTTTCCTCCCCAACCCACTGGCTCCAGTTGCTCACAAACCACTCCAACCAACCTCATGAGCCCAGCTTTCACAAACGCTCTCCACCAACCCCACTGAGCTCCGCTGTGTGAAAAAGGGAAATGGGGAAACATTTCTGTCTCTCGTGTGCAAAACTGATAGAGACACCCCCCGTGATTTGCAGCGAAACCAGCAAAAGATGGCGCTACAAAAATTGAACTTTTAAAGGGGGCCCCCCCAAATTTTTATCCCCACTTTTCAGTTTTTTTTTTTTTAAAAAAAAGTTGAAAACAAAAAATGTCGTTCCTCTTCACATCGGTCCCCCCTTTTTTGTTGATTCTTCACAAAAAAATTAAAAATTTTTTTCTTTAGTTTTTAACCCGAAATGTGGCAAAAGGTAGAAAAGTTTTAAGGGGGGGTGAAACTTTTGCAAGGAAAATTATTATATAAGCCCCATTTTTTCGGAAATCTAGGGGAATTCTTCTCCCTGTTTTTTGATGTTAGATTCTGAGAGGGAGTTATTGTTCTGGCTTTCTTTTCGTTATTTCCCCATCATTTTTGAAATGAAAAAACTTTATTAAGGCAATAAATTACTTTAGATTTTTCATTTTCTGACGATTGAGAAAACTTTTGGATTTTTTTAAATTACAAAAAATTTTTTATTTAGGTCGATTTTTTTTCTGAAATTCTAAATGAGTTCCCCTTCATTAGAATCGATTCACTGCTCCCTAATCCCAGTCGCCTCTCGTTCAGGTTCCAGTTACTTTTCCACTACAAAATGTGGAAAAGTCGCTCGGTTTCTATTATGAATTCTATGAAATGTTTCCTGTACTGACATTTGGGCAGATGTTGTGTTGATGCCGGGGGGGGTGCTCGCAATTCTCTGTTTTTCCTTGTGGACAAACTTCCAATATAGGTTTTTTTTCATTTTCATGCATTCAAAATTGCATTTTGCATGATGTGTTTAAATTAGTTTGATCTATAGTAACACAAGTGGGGGGTCGGGGGTGATGGGAGGTACTGGGGAAATTGATGTAACACCACTGGGGGTTTGGGGGATGACTGGAGAGGTGACTGGGAATTGATAGTAACCACTGGGGGGGGTTGGGTGATGACTGGGGGGTGACTGAGAATTAGATAGTAAACCACTGGAGGGGTCTGGATAGGTAAATTGGGAATTAGTTTAGAAACCCCAACTGGAGGGGTCTGGATGATGCCCCCGGAGAGGTAAAGGGGAAATTAGATAAAAACACCACTGGGGCACTGGAAGGTAAATGGGGGTGGGGGAAATTTTTTTGTGAATTATGGGGTTAACACTGATTGGAATCAATTTTCTCCTGTTTTGGGGGCAAAGGGAAAACGGGAAAAAATAGAAATGATAGGTAATTAGAAAAGACAACCCCCAAAAAAGGGGATGGTTCTGCGGGGTTGGGGGACCATAGACCAGTTCTTTTTTCTCACCCTTTTTTGTACATTAACACAGGATGGTGGGTCTGGATGATCAAAAGGTGAGGGGAATGCTGGGCCCTTTAATACAAAACCCCACAGGGGATGATGGGCCTGGTTGATGAGAGGTGGGGGGGAAGGGGGGACTTTTATACAAAAAAAAGGGGGGATGATGGGTTTGGATGATGAGAGGGTGGGGGGAAATGGGGGAAATTTTTAAAACATAACACGGGGGAAGAGGGGTTCTGGATGATTAGGAGAGGTGGGGGAAAATGCGGGGGCCCAATTAATTTACATAAAAAAGGGGGGGTAATGGGTCTGGATGATGTTTGGACCCTTTGTTGTGGGGTTTCCTATAAGGTGTCAGGTTGTCGTGTCTATTTTCTCCTTTGGGGAGTGGGGTACATAGAAGGAAACAGGGATCTTTTCCAGGATTTCTTTGATGGAGGACCCAGGGGGCGTGACATCAAAAGGTGAGAGAAGATAAGAAAAACAGAAGAGTGACTTCCCCAAACCCAAATTTCCCATTCTTTTTCCCTCTTTTATCTCCTGTCTTCTCTTTGAATTGGGTTTGGGGATGGACAATATTGAAAATTAGCGATATTTCGCAGCTCTTTGTTTTCCGTAAAATGTGGGGCCTTACTGAGGGTTTCAGTGGGGAGAAATAAGCAGAGGATGCCCCGTCCCCCTGTATTTCCGGACTGCCCAGGGGGGGAAAATTTTCCCAGAGAGTCTTCGGGTGGGAGGGGCTAAAGGGTTTCCTTTTAATATAAAAGGGAAGGGAAAACAACCTGCACTTATTTAAATGGTTTTTTTCTTTTTTGGGGGAAAAATCGGATTGTTTTTAAAGGGTTGGGGATAAAAAAGGGAAGGGGTTGGAAAGTCCCGGGGAATCCTCGGGTAGATGAGCCCTTTACAAAAATCTGTTTACGGGCTGTGGACCTCTGCAGTCACAGTTGGGCTCATAGATTTTTTGGGGGGTTCTTATGTCGTTTCTGTTGCTTTTAAAAAAAATTTATTACATATGTCACTTTAAGGGTGAAGATCTGACTGTTTTTAAAAGATTGAGGTTGTGGATAAAAAGGGGGCCCGGGGAAAGGGAGAGGGAGTTTCACTTGGGAATTAGGTTTGGGGGGGGTTTTTTTGTTTGATTGTGGACCTCCTGCAGTCACAGAGGGTTCATAGATTTTTGGGGGTTTTCCCCTTTTTTCCCGGATCTCTTTGCGGAAATAAATTTGTTCCTTATGTAACTTGGGTGAATTTGACTGATATTAAAGTGGAGGCTGAAGGAAGATGAGGACCCGATGACCCGGGTTAAAAAAGGGGGTTGACTTTTAAAGGGAAAGGAGTTTCCCAGAAAATGTGACCAAGGTGTGTAAAAATTGTTTTAAGAAGTTTGTTCAGTGATCCTGTGTTTTAACTGGTTTTGGGCCTGAGGAGGGGGACTTTTTCCCCGGGGCGTTCGGGGGGTTTCCGGGTCGTGCATGAGGCCCCAGGGTCGGGTTTTTGGGATTCCCTGCTGTGATGAAAAATCTCCCATTTGACAGGGGGGATCTGAGGACAATTAATAGATTACTTTCCCCACAGTCAAGGGTCACAAAAATAGGGTTCTGGGGGAAAAAAGGGAAAAAAATTTC
Organism: Phyllomedusa bahiana; assembly: GCA_025379985.1. Classification (NCBI taxonomy): domain Eukaryota; kingdom Metazoa; phylum Chordata; class Amphibia; order Anura; family Hylidae; genus Phyllomedusa; species Phyllomedusa bahiana. The sequence goes on from JAODAL010003172.1 coordinate 124,412, forward strand.
CTTTAAATTTTTTAAAAGGTCAAAATTTGTAAAGGGGTTTAAAATTTAGAAGCGGAGGGGGAAGTGATTCCCTTCTATAAAATTAGGGACATTTTTAATCGCAGTTTTTCTGGGGGGGGGGTTGGGATCTGCTCTCAGGGGCTTTTTCCCAATAGGGCCACCTTTCCCTAGAACAGCCTAAATTTCCCTGTAAATTTGGTTTACAACAAGGTCCTGGAAAAAATTTATTAAGTTTTGATGGTTAAAACCTCGCTTTGTCTATTCCCTCACCATCCTAGAGATGTCCGTTTAAAATTTTAAGACCTGGAGACTGCAACCGCTTTGGCCATACAGGAAAATTAAAAGTCCGTTTCCCAAAAGTTCAGTGGAGATGTGGGACTTTGTCTCATGTGGTTTTTATTATAGCCATGATGAGATTGTCACCATCATCTGCTCTGGGGGCCCCCTACACAGTTGGGTTAGCAGGGTGCATTGGGCATCTGTCTGCACTGGGACCCATTTCTTAAACAGGGGTTGCAGGGGGTTTCAGTGGGCATCAGGGCTGCTCCCGGACCCATACCCAGGACTGTTTTTGATGTTGTGGGTAGACTCACTTTGGGCACCATATGGTTTATTTTGGGGGGGAGGGTAATCCATGGAGATGGCACTTCTTTTATGTATTTCCCCAGTGAGGGTTTGGGGCTTGCGGTTTTTCCCATGTTGTCTTGTCCAAATTTATGATAAATTTTCACACCAAAAGGCGCCAAAAAGATCTAAAAAAGGGAAGGCAAAAAAAAAAAACCCTTTTCACAACTCTCATAAAAAACCCCTTATAGGGATAAAGCAAAGAGTTTATATGTTATGTATGCGACCCCCTATCACCCTTTTAAAACCCAGCAGCCAGTGCACCAAAAAGGGGAATTTTCCTTTCATGAGCTACATGATTGGAATTAAAAAGGGGTATAAAGTGTGGGTTTTGCGGTCCCTCTTGGCTTTGTCCCCAAAAAAAAAAAAATACAAACTGCATTTTTATTTTTTCCCGCTAAAAGGAATGTTTTAAATGTTTTTTTTTTGGGGTTTTAAAAAAAAAAAAATATAGAAATATTTTTTAAATTTTAAAAGGAAAAAAAATTTCCCTTTAGACTCTGACGGAAAAAGCATGTCCCCCTAAATTATTAAAAAAGAAGAAGATATTTTGCCGCAATCTTGGAGAAAAGCAGACTACCCGGAAAGTTTCATCCCGGGCGACCCAGTACAGACCCCTCGAATAATCCCCCCCAAAGTTTTGGGAAAACCCTTTGGCTGAACCCCCAATTTAAATTTCCATGAGTATTAAAACCAAAAAGAGGGGAAAAAAAGTTTCCCTGTGGTCTTTTTGGTAAAGTGTTTACCCAAAAAACCCCAAACCTTGTTACCCACAGAATAATTCACACAGAGGGGAAGCCAAAAATTTTTGTTTTGGGAATTTTGGGGGGAAAAATTTTTTCAAGAAAACACATCTTGTTTAAAAAAATGAGGGGAATTCACACAAAGGGGAGAAGCCGTTTTCATGTTCAGAAAGTGGGGGAAAAGGGGTTTTTTTAAAGAGAAACGAGTTTGGTAAAACATAAGGGTTTCCCCAAAAAAGGATGCCCCTTTTTATGTTCGTATGTGGGAAAAGGGGGTTTTTCACGTTTAAAACACATGTAGTGAAAACATGAGAGGAATTACAAGGAAAAGAAGCCTTTTTCATGTTTTGAATGGGGGGAGTTTTTCAGAGGGAAAACAAGTCTTGTTTTAAAAATGAGAGAATTCCCCACAGGAGGAAGCCGTTTTCATGTTTAGAAAGTGGGAAAAGGGGTTTTCATGTAAAACCAATTTTTAGTAAAAACAAAAGAGAAATTTAAACAGGGGGAGAAGCCGTTTTAAAGTTAGAAGGGGGGAAATTTTTTTATCCAAACGTTGGATTTTTGTTATTAAAGAGAGAAGTCACACAGGTGAGAAGCCATATTTTCCCGTTTGGAATTTTGGGGGAATCCTTTACAGAGGGAAAACAGGGTTTGGGTTTTTCATAAGAGAATTCACACAGGAGAGGGAAACCTTTTTCATGTTTGAATGTGGGAATCTTTTACAAAAAAAATCAGGTCTTGTTTACACATGAAAAAATTCAACAGGAGAGAAGCCAAAATTTATGTACGGAAAAAGGGAAATCTTTTAATTTTAAAAAAGACCCAGTTAAACACAAAAGAATACCAACGGAGAGAAGCCCTTTTTTATGTTCAGGATTGGGGGAAAAAATCTTTTAATTTAAATCGCCTTTTTTAAAAACAAAAAGAATACACACAGGGATGAAACCTTTTTCATGTTTGAATGTGGGAATTTTTTAAGAGAAAACAAGGCTTGTAAAAAAAGAAATTCTACAGGGGGGAGAAGCCTTTTTTATGTTTTCACATGTGGGAAATCTTTTACGAAAAAATTTAGGGTTTGGGTTTAAAATGAGAGAATTCCCCCCCGGGGAGAAAGCCTTTTTTATGTTTAAAAATGTGGGGAAAACTTTTTCAGAAAAAAACAAGGGCTGGTTAAACATGAGAGGAATTCCCCACAAGGGGGGAAAACCTTTTTCATGTTCAGGGAAAGTGGAAATCTTTTTTCAGAGAAAAAAGGTTGGTTAAACCCTGAGAGAATTCACCCCAGGGGGGGAAGCCCCTTTTTTTGGGTTTAGGAAAGTGGGAAATTTTTACAGAGAAATCAAATTTGTAAAACATAAGGGGGAAAATTTATATGGGGGTAAAGGGGTTTAAAGTTCCCTAAGATGGAAATGTTCAGAAAATATTATTTGTCTCAGGTAATGTGAAAATGTTTTATTTGTTAAGCTGTAAAGCAAACCTTTGATGTTCCAATACCTGAGATTGTACACGGATATTAACTAGCCAATAACAGTGTGTAAGTTAAGTCTAAGGCTAAACAACAAAAGGTAATCATGCTCATAAAGGATATCTCTGACCACACTATACTTAATGTGTATAATAAATCTGGCGTACCTTTATTAAAATATTGGGTTCCATTTTTCTTTCTGGGTTGGTGATAGAGTCCGTATCGGATAACTGCAGTAAATGTATCCATCTTGAAATATGTCATGAGATCCATTCCCCAAACTTGAAGGAGCCGGCTCCCCACTGAGAAATCACTCGGGTGTAGATGCTGGGGAGGGTGGCAGTGGGGGTGCAGGAACATGGGCAGCTAGTGGGGTAACGTCAGAAGGGGGTAGGGGGAAGAGTGTCAGGGGGTAGGCCTGAATTGGTACACCCAACAAATTTGAAGATTGGCAGATGGGGGGATTCGGCTCAGAAATAGCTTTGCTGCAGCAAGCATCCCCCTGTCGCCCCAGAAAGATGGGGAAATGGATGCAGGTCAGGCTGACGGGTGCTATTTGTTGGGGACTCCTTATTAGGGGACAGACGGGGCAACTGCCACAAAGCCCGGGTCGTCGAACAGTTGTTGTTTACCCGGGGGGCCGATTCGCATATTGGGGTCGGGTTTACGATGTGGGTGGGGTGGTAGAATCCAGCTGTCATGGTCCACATTTTTAACCAAAGCAAAGTTAGGGTGGGGAGTGTCCCCTTTAAAAAAGATTTCAGGGGCTTAGGGGAAAAGTTCAAGGAAGGACCCCAGGGTAATATTTTCAGAAATATTACCCGTTCCCCGGGCCACACCGAGAGGCAGAGGGAGATTAAGAGGTGAATAAGTGGCTCAAAAATTGGGGTAGGAAGGGGATTTGGGTTTTTGGAGAATGGGGGTGACTTCTGTCTTGGTACGGGTTATGTAGGGAGGGCTGCACCTAATGGGGAGGGGGCAGCTGTATTGGGGGACAGAATGGACAGGAAAGTTGGGGGGAATTTTTAAAATAGGGATGGGGGGAGGGTAACTACACTTAAGCGTGCGATAGTGAAGATGAGAGCTGGGATTTAGTATAAATCGGGGGGTGGAGGGGGAGGGGGGGTTTTGAAATTTTAAAAAGATCAAGGAAAAAAGGAAAAATAAAAACTGAAAAATCTCTAAATTGATGCTAAAAATGCCAGGAGTTGCCAAACAAAATAAATGAACTCGTTTTTTAAATTTGCTAAAGAAAAATTGACATGGGGGGATTAAGAAAAGGGGTGGACGAGAGCTGATGGGGGGTTTAAACTTACAGGGACTTTTTAGAAGGATGTAAAGACGGAAGGGGGAGGTGTATTTTTTTTTGTAAATCCTGTTGAACCAAACACTCGGGAGATATAGGTCAGGTAATGAACAGGGGGAAATCTTATGGGTAAATATACATGGGGGTAAACAAAAATATAATATAATAGGGGTTGCTTGGGCCCCCCAATATAACAAACCCTGGAAGTGTATCCTGGCAATAATGAGGCGGCAAATAAAAATGGGTTATTTTTATGGGGATTTATACCCAGCTAAAGGGGAATCTAAAACCCTGTAGCTCAAAAAGGAAAAAAGGGTTTTTGTCAATAAAAATGATATTTCTTTAAAAAAAGAAAAAAGCAAAAGGCCCAGCATAACGATACCAACGGTGCTGTTTTTATTTCATTTCAATCATCCCAAGGAGGGTGCAGGGGGGACCCCCAAACCCCGCGTTTGGGCTAAAGGGGGGCCTTTTACGGTCACTATTTTTTAAAAATGTTTGGTTTAAAAAGGAAAAGGGAAAAAAGGGGCGTGCCAAACTGCACACCGTAATTTCCATATCCGTACAAAAGGGAAATTAAAAAATACATTCATGAAAAAATGTGGGTTTCTTGTATCCACTTTTTTAATAAACAGAAAACATGTGTCTAACAAGGGTAAGGGCAATCGTAATTACTTTTAAAATATACGAATAAAATTCTTGTGGCCTTTGGGCCTGTATAGATATGCCTGTTATGTTGCATATACCACCCGCACACTTCCAATAGAGACAACACTGGGCTCAGGTGGAACGTTTTCTTTTAAATATATTGGGACAACCCACATCACACCCTTGTCACACCCCTGGGATGGTCTACACTCCCCACTCACCAGGCCCAGACTGGTTCCAGCTTCTGGAAGGGGAATGGGGCAGAGTCACGCCAGTGGTACCATCAGAACTGGATGGGCCCTGACTATGCTGGGATACCAAACTCTGGGTCACTGCTCTGTTCTTGGTACCAGTTTTCCGTTTCTCCCTGACAGTTGGTCCTACATTTAAAAATATGAACCTGGGGTGTGCCTATGATGCATGGTTATTCTATATTGTGTGGGAAGAGCTCTGTGCTCTGACCTGTATTCAGAGGCTGATGAGTCATCAGCACTAACAGCTAGTGAGATAAAGATCAACAGGTTGGCTGCTATAAGGATTTCAGGAGCTGATGCACTCCTACTACCAGGGATAACTCGAAATCAGTAGGACATTTGTAATGAACATATATTGCAAGGCTGATTGTTTTTTAAAGATCTTTTAATTAAAACCCAATCATTGTAGCGAGACATCCCCTTTAAGTCTGTAGGTGTTAGAACAAAAAAGTTATTTGTTACAGAAAATGGCGCCATGGAAAAAATTTGAAAAATAGAAAATGTTTGGAATTTTTTTATACCGAAGATTGAACGTCGTAAAAACAAAACTCCCGATCACATGGAGCAAGTATGTTTCTTTTCACATTTTGCCCCACTTAGAATTTTTTTACCGTTTCCCAGTATATTTTATAGAACGGAGAATAACACCATTAGAAAGTCCATCTTGTGCCGCCAATTAAGCCTTTATTTGTCTAGGTAGGTGGAAAAATAAAAAAGTTATGGCTCTGGGAAGACGGGAGGGAATAACAAATGACAAAAAAATAGGTCCCGGCGGGAAGGGGTTAATATTTTCGTTTGACAATCAAAAAGACCCGGACTGGTCTCCTCTCTCATGATAAGGAAGATGGATTTGCGCGGTCTTGGGTTTGCCTAATTTGAGATCTTATCATATAATGACTGTCATAGACCAGGTTATGGAAAACACCACCGAATGACAAGCTGTGGTCCGTCATAGAGCCTGCTCCTCACGGCCTTCCTTCTCTCTGGCACTGTGTTGTTAACCCTTTTGCAAATACAGGGTTGGGCACTGGCGGCTCACCTCCTGTGTAACTCCTACCTTGATACTCGAAAGAGCTAGCTTCTACTAACTTCCCTAGTATTAAAATGGACAGAACTGCAAAGGCGCTCTATGTCTCAGTGTATTAGATGGTATGTGCACAGAGGAAGAAACACACACTGACACTGTCTGCAGTCAAGTGAACTTCCTGACTTTTATTTGGCTGTAGTAGATTATATAGGCAGCTTCTACGTGCCGTGTGCATAAAGTTACATAGGCATTATGTGACATGGTTAAACTACTTCTATTTGCTCCCCCTTATCACACTTGTAGTCTTCTGCCGTATTGTGTGTAGTTCTGAGAGTCAGCGCCATCTTTTTATCAAGCACGTGTATTCTCTCTTAACACAAACAGGTTGTGATCTTGCTACAGGAGCTATCTTGTGGTAGAAGTAGACAGTTCACCTAACCCATTCCACAACAGTGTCCCTTCTTCATCAGTTTTCATCCCTCCTCTGTCTTTGTCCAGAAGCATCCCTAACATTTCTTTGACTCAGTGGGTGACATTAGATATTACTTCCACTGAGGACCTCTACCATGGTCTGGTATTAATCCCTTTACCAAAATTGGTTGACTAATATAGAATTCCATTGTCTGATACTTTAGAGATCTACATTTAATCTTGGAAGTGCTATTATTATGGTACTGTGAAAAAAAAAAAAAAATACACCACGGCGCACTCCTAGTGCAATACTGTATACAATACTTTTCAATACTGCCTAAAAAAATTGGATGGTCTCTCACCTAGTGGTGTTGTACTTGATAATACAACTCAAGATCTCACGATAGATGGTTGAACAGACTGTTCGTTTGTAGTCTGCTGACGGTTTCGCCTCTTCACTTGGGGTATTCCATAGCAATGGAAACCTCAATGGACAAATAATATTAAAAATAAGCAAAAAGGAATAGACACTTCTCTATCCTCGAAGTGGGATAGGGGTCTCCTTAGAGCATAAGAGGTAAGTCTGGCGCTAGGACTTCATTTGTGCAATAAAAAAAATATTTATTTTTATATAGATATATCTGAAATAAAATACATAAAAATCTTTTACTATAACCACTGATATTGGATAAAATAAGTGAGATTCACAGAGGTCTGTAAAATGTTTAAAATGTTAGGTAATAGGTAGAGAGAACAACGCGTTGCGCCGGCACTCGTGTCCGGCTTCCTCAGATTGTGATCAAGCTTCAAATTTACATTTCTCTCGTGTTTTTCTCTTAGATCACAGCGATCATGTTGTTATGCCTGCAAAAATAATATACACTTCAAAGGTACAAAAACCTGCACAGTTATTACCACTTGCGTCATCTAGATATTTGTATTTCTTAGAAATATAATACAAGCAACCAAAAGTAGCAAAGTCGTGATAGCACGAAACTGTGTTGCTACCTTAGGTTGTAAATGACTAGGGAGTAATGAGCTCATTTTTGGGAATGTGCTGAGGGCTCATGGAGCACGTCTGGTGTCAAGTGGCAAATGACTCTAAAAATGTGAATATTAAATCGGGTGCACATGACAGTGACACCGCACCTCAGGACTCAGCAGAGAATACTGCGCATGCTCGAGAATGCCGTCTCTGATAATATTAATAAGTCATTATGGTTTAACAACTGAGAGAAACGTCTTTCCAGTGATGCAGCGATGTGGTCAGATATCTTAAGATGTTGCTCTGTATCTGTAGCCCATTCATCCTGACTTTCAGAGTCAAACAATCTCTTTTTCTTACTTGGCCATTTATTTATTGTAAGTTTGGGTTCAATTGCCAAGTTTAGAGCTATTTCTGCAGCAGCTATCTTTGCAGATTCGTAGCCAGAATCCCGATATTTTTTACAATTCTTGAGCAAATTGTTGCATTGGGTTAGATCCATATCTCTGGACTGCATGGATTTGCTTACAATAAGTACTTGAAACAGAAGATCAAACCAAATGATAAGAGTGACAAGAAAGCTGAAGTCTTCTAACTTTAATGAAAGAGATTTTGTTTCTGAAGCGAGAGTGGAGTCATCAATAATTTGTTCAACATCTAAGGGAGCCTCATGAATTTCACAATACTGGTAACGTGCTACTTTCAAGCTCTCAACCCAGCACTCCCAACATGTAGCACACACTTTCTTCAGGGTGAGGTGCTTTACATGGTCACTTATAATACACCACTATGTGGAGGATGAGGCAAATAGATTATAAAGTCTCTGCAAAACACCAAAAAGATAAAAAGATCTTATAGAGGACTTTGCAGCATCACCTCCAACTACATTTAAACTATGAAAACCACGTGGGTTAAAAAATGCCTGACGATATTGCTCTAATATCCTTGACTGCACCATTATCATAACCTTGCCTTCGACAATTGTGCATATCTAGGCACATTTTGACACCAATGAAGTGTTCACTTATTTCAACACGTTCATCATCAATATTAACAAATCTTATTGTGTAGGATAGCTGCTCTGTATGACTTGCATCATGCATGCAGTCCATCATTACAGAAAAGTGATTTACTCTTCTGGCCTTTTCTAAAATACGATTTTTTACCTGAGAGTCCATTAAATTAATTGTTTCATTTTGAATTTTATTTCCACAATAATGTGAATGGATCTTCTGTGAAGTTACTCGCTGTGTCACAATACTAGTGAATACTCCTGGAATCCAATGGCAGGGACTAGGCCTAAAACACAGAGAGGCGCAGAAGACCTGAACGGAAAGCAGCAGGAATGTAGACAGGGATCCAGGTGGGGAGTCAGGAGGAGAAGAGAAGAGCGGTCAGCAGGTGGCCAGGGGTTTGCAGGGTAAACTGCAAGGAAAGGAACAGACTGGAGAGCAAGTTCCCAGGTGAGAGGACTGCAAGCAGGAGCTCAAACACAATGCTCAAACAATGAGCAACAGGCTGGAGCAGTTTATATAGGAAACAGGAAGTAATATGGAACCCAGCTGAGACACGATCCACCATCTTGACTGAGGGCAAACTTAAGGGCAAACACAGCAAGTTCCAAGGCATAGCAGGAGATTCCTGACAGTAAGTGATTTTTCATCACTGGCTCATATTTGCCTAGAAGTTGGGTAAGTCCAAGGAAATGCCCTTTATTTGGGGTAAATAATTTATTTGAAAAGCCAAATGATTGGTTGCCAGATACATAGTAACTGCCATTATTCTCTCCAACACTTCTCTCCAGCGATTATGTTCTTTGGTAATCTGCGACTGAAAATCTTTAGCAATGCCTGTATTTTTTAAAGGTTGTTCTCTGCATCAATCCATGTATGATGTGATTTTACATGTGCTACAGACAAATCATGAAATTAAATGTACTCCCCAACATGTTTCCAGTTGTTAATGCCTTCAGTTCCAAGTTTAGATTTTGGGTTGGGATCAAACAATTTACAGCAAAAGCAGTACACTCTATTTGAAGAAACAGAGTACTGCAGCCATTGACTCGGTACCTGCTCTTTGGCAGCACAAGGTAACCATAGAATGATGAAAAATGGCGTTTTTCACTGTCTTAGGGGTGCACAAATCTGGAGCTGGCAGAGGTTGTGGTCCTTGAAAAATAATGCAATCTTGTATTTGAGTGTTCATTGAATTAGGCCAAAATGTTGACATCCATCACCTCCTTTGAACATTGGGGGAGTTCTTCTGAATGATCATCAGTAACATTTTCAGCAAGTACAGCCTTCACAGAAGTCTCATGTCCATGTGATGCCCATATTGTAATTGCATCGGTGGCTTTAGGTTCTATTTGTTCTCTTTCTAAAGAAGTATTAGTGCATATTCTACTGTAGAGAGCAAACGGCTTGATGTTTCTGGCTCATCTCTATACGGAGAACCCCGTTCTGAACCTTATAAAGTCTGACTTTCAGGAGGTGAACCTTCTGCTGCAGTTTGAGAAAGAACATTTTCTGCATTTTCATCAGCTGCTGTTCTTTCTTTCTGCAAGTAAATGGCCATTAATCTAGCACCCTTTTCATTTTCACTCTTTACTTTCTCTTTCGATATTGTGAAGATTTCCACCTGAAGATTTCGGTGGAGGCATTTCAAGTTGTCTTTGAAAGAGAAAAAATCAAATGAAGTTTTGGAACATTTTAATGGATATCTTCTTGGATCATGCACTCATAGCAGCAGCAATGTGAAAAGTCATCAGTTATTTTAAACTTGTCCTCCAATTTACTGAATCCAGTAAATGAAAATCCACTTGGTTCGCTTGGTGTTTCCAATGCCCTTTTTATACTGCTTTAGAACATGGATCCCTTTGCCAATCCAATAAAACCCATAGCCTCCTTCTTAGAATGATCTGTCACTCGGGGTCCTAAGGATCCACTTCCATTTCACAAGACACATTTCAGGGACTGCTTGGATACCTGTATTTGCTTAGCACCTTGCAATAAAGTCCTTTATACGTGACAATATATTTTATAATTGTGTCCCTTTTCCATCACAGGTGTTTATATATAAGTGATATAAACTCTTGGGATCATATCGAGAAAGGGGCTAAAAGTGGCGGTTTGGACTGTCATTGTTTGTTTATTAATATATTTTTGCGCTTTTATATATGTGTGTATGTGCTTGTGTGTATATATATATATTTCAACATAACTTTCTTTTCTATTTTTTGTTTTTGCTGAACCCCCTAAAGTTACTGCACTACCAATACTGAGCCCTATTGTTCCTGTCTTTCCGCCTATCTTTACATACAGAATGAGCAATAATTGGGAGGCAGGGATGGTAATAAACCCTTCCTGCTTTCTCAGGGAGCCGCTGCCTCTCAACTCCCACAGCAGCACAATTAGTGTGCATCTGCGCACTCTTCAAGGCTGTTATAAAACGTCCATGAAGAGTTAAATAGCCACCACCCAGGTGATTATAGTCTAAGGGTGGTCATCAAGTATTTAAAGTATAACTCCAATTACAACACAATTTTGCATAATTCAACAACATAAACAAAAATGAAAAATTTCAATAAGGTTACAACCTTCATTTCTCCCTTGTCTTAAAGCCGCTTGACTATTCTCGAAACTCCCATTCAAGTCTATGGGAGAGTCTCAACAGAGAGCTTTGGCAGCCCATTCCCGAGATTTGGGTCCCTAGTCATTTGCCATCAATGTCTATGGTGAGACAACCCCTTTAACCCCATCACCACTGGAGCCAGTTTTGGCCTCTCTGACAGAGCCCCATTTTTTAAATCTGGCATGTGTCACTTTATGTGGGAATAGCATTTTGAAACTTTAATCTATCCATGTTGATTCAGAGATTGTTTTCTCGTGACACATTGTGCTTTAAGATAGTAAGAAATTGTGGTTCAAAAAGTTCATGTTTATTTGTGAAAAATATCAAAGTATCGTGAAAAATTTGAAATATTTACCAATTTTCAAAGTTCAAGAACTTCTGCATGTGAGAGAGATAGTTATTCCACTCAAGATGGTTTATAACTAGCATCTACCATATGTCTACTCTAGGTTAGCATCATTTTTTAAATGTCTTTAGTAGTAATTTTCAAATGTTCAAGAAAATTTGCAAGATACATTTTTTAGGGACCAGTCCAGTCCTGTCCTGGCTTTGAGGGTCTGTATGTTACCCCCATAAATGACTTCATCTAAGAAACTACACCCTTAAAGTATTCAAAACAGTGTTTAGGAAGTTTATTAATCCATGAGGTGTTTCACAGAAATTAAAGCAATGTGGAGGTGAAATTTCACTTTTTTTTTGCATTTCTGCTGTATACTGGTCTCCATGGCAACTTCCACTTCCTGGGAGGAGATCGCTGCCGCAATATGGTGCGGCAGTGCGCCGGGAGCAGGCAGGAGGAGCTTACTCCTCCTGCCTGCGACTTACCTCCGACGATCTTAATTCATCGTCGGAGCTAAAGGTTTAAACACCTGCAGCCGGAGCTCACTCTGGCCGTGGGTGATGCGGTATGAGGCCAGCAGTAATTTACCACTGGTCCCATGTCACAATCGTGCGGGGCTCACTTGTAAGCCTGCACAATCGCCAAGACGTATGCATATGTCCAATGTCGGGAAGGGGTTAAGGCTTAAAGGGGTTTTGCCATAAAGTGAGTTCCTTACCTCTTATCTGCTCAGGAGAGAAGATAAGCAAAGCATGCTGAGTCATGAAGGGCTGCAGGGGTGAGAGGGAAGGGGGTGAGCAGAGAGAGGAAGAAGGGATCGTCTGCAGTGTTTACTCAAATAATTACACTACAACTAGTGGATTCTCTATACAGCAGACAGCCTCATACACTGCACTTTCTCCCCAGCCCCTTGCAAGCTTCTTCATGTTCCCTGTCATCAGATAAGAAGTGAAAACACGCAAGAGAGGCCAGATCAGCTCCTGTCAGTGTCCTGGTCATGTCTAATGTAAACTGTCAGGAAACTAAGGGGGACTGAGCAATGCTGTAGCGCTCACTTTTTGTAATCACATATATTTAGAAAAGTGATTAAATACACAAACACTACCATGTACTCTACTTAAGCACGATGTATAGGTGTAGAGAACCCTTGATATAATGAAATGAAGTTCTGGGTATACCAATACAATTTAAACCAAAACAACTACAGGTATAACACCTAGAATAAAGAAACGTAAAACATAACTTTTAATAAAAATAAATAAGAATTGAGAAAGAAAACGAAAAGACACCCTCAAATATACCCTATCAAAGACCTGTCTGCCTCAAAAATGGGGAAATCGCCCCAATAAGGGCGCCCCCACACTGGAACCTAAACTAACCCTGTCCCTAGCTACATCTAAATGAAAAAAAGAAAAACACATATACCACAAATGGAGTGCACAAACAAAAAAAGTGCTGTGATAAATAACAATACAACAGACAATATACGTTTGATGTTCAATAATACTATGAATTGATGATGCGTCATAGGAAGATGATCAATAACGCATAAATATTCCAATATTCCAACGCGTTTCCCCCCTAGATACTGGGGTTCATCAGGGAAAAATTGCAGTTGATAACAACAATACGGAACATCTAAGGAAAAAACAAAAAGATGTATGCAATAAATATAACTCACGTCCCTTAATGATGGAAAACAGGGCTGGTAAGATAGAGGACGGGGTCCAGGATAAGTCATGTACAGATCCCCGCTATCTGATTACTGAGACAGGTCCAAGCAGTAACAAATTCAGTGAATCACAAGCCACATATATAGCAAGGCAAATTAGACCCAATTAGTATCAGCCATTAGCACCTTTGACAACCACAGAGCCCTGTATGCAAACGCCCAAAAAAAAAAAAAAAAAAAAACACATGTTACAAAGGTGTTAGAACTACAAGGTCCGGCATGCAATACCGGAAAATGCCTCGTGCATGTGCAGTAGCGGGGAGGGAAAAACAAACAGTTAAATAAAATGCCGCTGTCACCCGGCGCATTCTCAGCAGCGCCGACGGCACATATAATGACTGCAATATCGCAGACAGAGCCGAGGCTTGAATAACAGAAAATAAACATACAACATGGCAATGAAGGCGCTAAGCAGTATTTTATAATTATAAAAAGCGAGCCTATAGAGCAAAATATTTGTATGCAGCTAAACAGTTGTATATTTGTGATAAACCATATAAAAGATCCAAACTAAGAATCCTATAAGATACTATAGAGTTCCAATAGGTATATACAACGTGTATGATATACCGAAATATGGCTAATTAATACTGAACCTAAAATAGAGAAAAAAATAAAAAAAATAAAAAAAAATAAAAATACGTTGTGGCAGTACAAAGGCGCTATATAGTGTACTATAGATATATAAAAAAACAAGCCCATAGAGCAGGATACTTATGTGCAACTAACCAGATGAATGTTAGTAATAGACCCAGTAAAAGGTCCCACACTGAAGGTCCAATGAGGTACTCAATAGATAACGTAGATGTTCATAGCTATAATCACGTACCAAAATATGGCTTGTTGATACTGAATTTAAATAAAGCAAAAATAATATTTAACATACAAAGATGAATTTCAAATATGAATGATAAATAAAAATACTGGAAGAAGATACATATAAATAATGGAGCACTATGGCACACCATACCACATATTAATACTGATGATGCATAAATATGTAATATTTAGTGAATTGAACAATTTGCTAAATGAATGGAGCAAAGGACAAAAAATCATTGAGACCCGTTGGCTTCAATGATTTAAGATTGAAGATCCAACGGGTTTCCCGTTGTAATAGCTTTCGATCAAAGTCTCCCCCACGTGGAGATGGTGAGACCACTTCGATTACAGAAAGGATAAAGCAAATGGGTTATCACAGTGGAAGGTATTCATATGGCGTGAGACCGGAGAGTCCCGTTTATGTGTAATATCGCCAATATGTTCTAAAATACGGCGTCTCAGTTCACGCTTTGTCTTTCCAACATACATGGACGGGCATGGACAGGAACACTGATATATGACACCTTTCGTTTTGCAATTTGCATAACTGTACATCTGAAAGGTACGGCCCGTCGAAATACATGTGAATGATTTAGAGACATCAATTAGCCCACATGCTTTACAACTCCCACATCTATATGTCCCAACTGTTTTTGTAGTCAACCACATAGGGGAGGGGTATATAAACTATGTACAAGTCGATCCCCAATATTTCTCCCTCTCCTGAATGTAATAGCGGGGGCTGGATCAACAAATTGGGATAATATAGGGTCCTGGGTGAGCAAAGGCCAAAAACTCCTGATAAGAGAGCGAATCTGGGAAGACGCAAGATCAAAGGTGCCAATAATACGTGTGGACTCACAGTTCTTATTACGCGAATGAACCTGAAGAAATGAATTTCTATCAGTATCGCGTGCAAATGAGTATGCCTGAGATAAAACCTTTTTTGGGTAACCTCGCTCTAAAAATCTTGTTTTTAATCGATCAGCTTCTTCTTTGTATAGCTGTAAGGATGAGCAATTTCTGCGAGTTCTAATGTACTGGCCCTTTGGAATACCCTGTTTTAGGGAACGTGGATGGAAACTCTCCCATTTAAGAAGGCTGTTTCCTGCAGTTGGCTTTCTAAAAATGGTTGTCTCCAAAATCCCATCATTAGATTTTCTTATCAAAAGGTCCAGAAATGCTAGCTCACGGTCGTTGATTTCGAACGTGAACTTTAAACCTACGGAGTTGACGTTGAGGCTCTCAATAAAAGAGAGAACCAGAATTCAACCAGAAAGAACTGGAACTTCAAAACAATATTGACAAATTTACATCCCATCTCAAAGAGAGAAAACATAATCAATTCGTGCGCGATTTGGCCGAGTTTAGGGAAAACCGGGCTTATAGTGTCTGGAGCTCTAACAGACCATCATTGAATAATAATAGTGGTACAGATATTTCTTCCACTGATACAGACCACTCTGATTCAGAATCTAGACGTACACAAAATCGTACATTTAACAGGTCCCCTTATCAAACTCGATTTCCCCTGGAAAATCGCTCCCGATGGATGCCGCCCAAACAATCGCGGAGGGGAGGTGGGAGAAAAAGAAATGTGCAGTCTGTAAATGCCGATATACCAGTATCTTCATCGGTGTCCTCTGGTCAACTCTCGTCTTCTATTGTTTTGCCATCTACCACAGCAGGTCCTTTGACAACAGAGCAGTCTCCCTCCACATCAGTCCAACCTACACCTTCTTCTTTTTTAGAGAGGATTCTGACGGGCAATTAATGGATATTAGGGGTAAAGGCCAGTCAGGTCCTTCTTACCTTACCACGAATATTATCAATCTTTCTGATAGAGAGTTGTCTCCGGGTGAAATTTCCGTACTAAGTAGAGGTCTTTCATTTGTGCCTAGTACTCAAATGAATCTTTTTGGGTGGGTCAGAGATATCCATTTGTTTGCTCGCAAACTTAAATGGAAGAAGTTTTTTAAATTAAAAGAGAACAGACAGTGTGCATCTCTTGGTGTGGATTCCACCGATCTTATGGGGATACAAACCCTGGTGGACTTACTGGAGGACAACGAGAAAGATCGCTCGTTGGGTCCATTTTCTTCTTGTCGACCCAAGAGTACTAAAATGCCTCCAGTTTCTGATGATAATATCGATATGTTTGTTAAGATGGTGTGTGACGGTATTGAGAAAATACACACAAATGAGATTTTGACCCAGAGATGGTTCAATCTCACCAGAGATGAATACTCTTCCCTTAAAAAGGTGCCACACGTATTATTGGCACCTTTGATCTTGCGTCTTCCCAGATTCGCTCTCTTATCAGGAGTTTTTGGCCTTTGCTCACCCAGGACCCTATATTATCCCAATTTGTTGATCCAGCCCCCGCTATTACATTCAGGAGAGGGAGAAATATTGGGGATCGACTTGTACATAGTTTATATACCCCTCCCCGTCCCTCCCCTATGTGGTTGACTACAAAAACAGTTGGGACATATAGATGTGGGAGTTGTAAAGCATGTGGGCTAATTGATGTCTCTAAATCATTCACATGTATTTCGACGGGCCGTACCTTTCAGATGTACAGTTATGCAAATTGCAAAACGAAAGGTGTCATATATCAGTGTTCCTGTCCATGCCCGTCCATGTATGTTGGAAAGACAAAGCGTGAACTGAGACGCCGTATTTTAGAACATATTGGCGATATTACACATAAACGGGACTCTCCGGTCTCACGCCATATGAATACCTTCCACTGTGATAACCCATTTGCTTTATCCTTTTCTGTAATCGAAGTGGTCTCACCATCTCCACGTGGGGGAGACTTTGATCGAAAGCTATTACAACGGGAAACCCGTTGGATCTTCAATCTTAAATCATTGAAGCCAACGGGTCTCAA
Source organism: Phyllomedusa bahiana (assembly GCA_025379985.1). Lineage (NCBI taxonomy): Eukaryota > Metazoa > Chordata > Amphibia > Anura > Hylidae > Phyllomedusa > Phyllomedusa bahiana. The sequence goes on from JAODAL010003172.1 coordinate 141,295, forward strand.
TGATTTTTTGTCCTTTGCTCCATTCATTTAGCAAATTGTTCAATTCACTAAATATTACATATTTATGCATCATCAGTATTAATATGTGGTATGGTGTGCCATAGTGCTCCATTATTTATATGTATCTTCTTCCAGTATTTTTCATTTATCATTCATATTTGAAATTCATCTTTGTATGTTAAATATTATTTTTGCTTTATTTAAATTCAGTATCAACAAGCCATATTTTGGTACGTGATTATAGCTATGAACATCTACGTTATCTATTGAGTACCTCATTGGACCTTCAGTGTGGGACCTTTTACTGGGTCTATTACTAACATTCATCTGGTTAGTTGCACATAAGTATCCTGCTCTATGGGCTTGTTTTTTTTATATATCTATAGTACACTATATAGCGCCTTTGTACTGCCACAACGTATATATTTTTTTTTTTTTCTATTTTAGGTTCAGTATTAATTAGCCATATTTCGGTATATCATACACGTTGTATATACCTATTGGAACTCTATAGTATCTTATAGGATTCTTAGTTTGGATCTTTTATATGGTTTATCACAAATATACAACTGTTTAGCTGCATACAAATATTTTGCTCTATAGGCTCGCTTTTTATAATTATAAAATACTGCTTAGCGCCTTCATTGCCATGTTGTATGTTTATTTTCTGTTATTCAAGCCTCGGCTCTGTCTGCGATATTGCAGTCATTATATGTGCCGTCGGCGCTGCTGAGAATGCGCCGGGTGACAGCGGCATTGCATTCTGGTCTATGTAGTTTATTTAACTGTTTGTTTTTCCCTCCCCGCTACTGCACATGCACGAGGCATTTTCCGGTATTGCATGCCGGACCTTGTAGTTCTAACACCTTTGTAACATGTGTTTGTTTTTTTTTGTTTTTTTTGGGCGTTTGCATACAGGGCTCTGTGGTTGTCAAAGGTGCTAATGGCTGATACTAATTGGGTCTAATTTGCCTTGCTATATATGTGGCTTGTGATTCACTGAATTTGTTACTGCTTGGACCTGTCTCAGTAATCAGATAGCGGGGATCTGTACATGACTTATCCTGGACCCCGTCCTCTATCTTACCAGCCCTGTTTTCCATCATTAAGGGACGTGAGTTATATTTATTGCATACATCTTTTTGTCTTTTCCTTAGATGTTCCGTATCGTTGTTATCAACTGCAATTTTTCCCTGATGAACCCCAGTATCTAGGGGGGAAACGCGTTGGAATATTGGAATATTTATGCGTTATTGATCATCTTCTATGACGCATCATCAAATTCATAGTATTTTTGAACATCAAACGTATATTGTGTGTTGTATTGTTATTTATCACAGCATTTTTTTTGTTTGTGCTATCGATTTGTGGTATATGTGTTTTTCTTTTTTTCATTTTGATGTTGATAGGGACAGGGTGAGTTTCGGGTCCTGTGTGGGGGCGCCCTTATTGGGGCGATTTCCCCATTTTTGAGGCAGACAGGTCTTTGATAGGGTATATTTGAGGGTGTCTTTTCGTTTTCTTTCTCAATTCTTATTTATTTTTATTAAAAGTTATGTTTTACGTATCTTTATTCTAGGTGTTATACCTGTAGTTGTTTTGGTTTAAAAGTGATTAAATACCCATTTTGGAGGATCCCACGTCAACATTACATCGTGGAAAAATCCCTTTAAGTGAATTTTCAACATATGTCAAAACTATTAGGTGATATAAAATTAATGCTACTGGAATTTATTGGATACATTAAAAACTACATTCAAAAGTAAATGAAATAATAAATTTCTATTACAGTTTATGAACCCAAACACATATAGAATAAATAGCAGTGTGATTATACATTGCTGTTTATTAGAAACACGCATCGGCTTTCACACGAGTGATCTGATGTGCGTCTCACTGCGTTTTTCCGATCCATTCCCAGAACCGAACGGCTTTTAGCAGCAAAATGCATAAAGAAGCAGATTTTAAGCGTCAGAAGTGAGAGAACTTTATTAGCAGAAAATTCTTGAATTGCACAGAAATCGTCAGTGACAAAAGCAAGATCACTTTCTTACGAACTAGGACACGTCGGACACCTGTCTGCAGAATTGAGAAGGTAGAACCCCCCGACTCTGCTGCTTCTCTGGCAGCCTTGCTGGAGCACAGAGCGGCTGAGCAGACGTTCAGCAGTTGCTCCTCTGGGCTCCACCATCCTGGCTGCCTGCTCCCTATAGTTGTGACCTGCAGTCACTAGAATATGATGAGGTCACAGCTGGGAGGGAGCTAGCTGAAGAGATTCAGATGGGAGATGTCCATACTCTCTATACACAGTGAGTGATTTACAGCAGCTTCCTGTGGGCCGTGCAAACACGCAGTACAGACTTGCCTCTGAAGAGGGCAGTGTTCTGTACACACAAGTATCAGTAATATCTCTCTATAGAAGCTCACACTGAAAATTACTGCAACTGATAATAAAAAGGTTATAGAAAACACATTTCTGCAAAAAAAATATTGTGACACAATCCTTTCAATAATTAAATCGTGACTTATTCCTTGTCTACAACCAGAAAATCCTCAGTATAAAATGTCATTTGAAGAGATTGCTGATCTCATGGGTATAAGAGATTAAATGGACGGGGTTCACAGAAGCAAAGCGAGATAATGTATTAGTGCTGCCATGAGTCTGGAGACAGCCAAAGAGGAAGCTGACATCCTTTATCTAAAAAAATTGGAACAACTAAGAAAAGAGAAGTGAGTTTAGCACTGCAGGCTTGTACTATTATAGAACATAAAGCATCCCGCACACCTGGGGACCACGTCGTCCGTCACAGCTGCTATTGCTAAAATATAAAGAGCGTGGGTATGAGATCTCAGATCACTCCTCACTTGATTTAATGTTATTAACCTTACAGCACTTACAATCGGCTATTGAAAGTACAGAGATGAAGACACTTGATGATGAATATAAAAAGAGCCCTACTCCAGAACTGTAGAGTGCGGCACATCGGGACTTAAATACCGAAAAATGCACACTCAAGTACTACAAGTAATACTGGAGACATTTGAAGGGGATACCCGTGATTACATGCATAATAGAGTGTATGGGCTGGAGATCGCCCAAGAAATCAATGTATGGCTACACAAAAACCACACAGGTGGGTAAGAGATGACAGAGTCAGACTATGTTGTTTTCCAGATTATATTTTATGGAGTCTCCAGAACAACGTTTACAGAAAGTTCTAGATAAATTGAGTGAGGTGGCAAAATGTCTGCTTACAGAATTAATATTTCAAAAAGTCAAGTGGGTCAGTGGCCGAGCCATGAGGTTGTGTAGAAAAGTCACTCCAAACTAAGGCTCAGGTTGAAAAAGTTATCTCACATGTAACATACTTAGGGATTAAAATTGGGAAAAAGTCTTCACAACTAAATGATGATCCCCTGTTCCACAAGATTTTACAAGACTTAGAGAGGTGGCAAAGTGTTCGACTTTCTCTTTTTGGTCGGGCACATCTAATAGAAGTGGGGAGTTTTGCGAGGCTATTGTATACCATCCAGAACTTACCAATCTTGTTTAAACACAAAGATATGAAGAAGTTCCGTACAGCAGTAATAGGTTTTCGCTGGAATAAAAAAGACCCAGAGTGGCGTATGATAAACTAGTTATGCTAAAGCATAATGGGCTTCAAGTACCAAATGTGATAAACTAGTTATGCCAAAGCATAATGGGCTTCAAATACCAAATGTGAATAAACTAGTTATGCCAAAGCATAATGGGCTTCAAATACCAAATGTGAATAAACTAGTTATGCCAAAGCATAATGGGCTTCAAATACCAAATGTGATAAACTAGTTATGCCAAAGTATATGAGTGGACTTCAAATACCAAATTTTAGAGGTTATAATATAGCAGCGTTAGTAAGACACATTAGGGGCCGGATTTGGGATTCGGAGCATTTTTCTAATTTAAAGGGGTTTTGCCACAATCTCAGTTCTTTTCTCCTGCACCCAGCTCTTCAGCTCTTTGTGCTCAGGAGGCGTGTGTGATTTTTTGAATTGCATATCATGTGAACCAGCAGGATGACATCACCAGGCCTTTCCTCTCTCTAGTCATAGAAAGATCTGTTTATGTTTAGAGCTGTAAGTAGCTACAAAGTAGCGCACAGGTATAGTTTTTGCCTCACAGTACAAGGGTTTGGTGCAGACACCAAACCTCTGGATTTTTTTTTATCAATGTACAAACCTCATTGAGTTTTGTTTTTTTATTTGCACTGTTTGACTAATTACTAAGGAGCACAGAGGACAGGGGTAGAATGACAGCACCTGGGGCTGAACACTCAGTAGCTGCCTGAAAGGACAGGTGGTGTCTGAGCATGTCTCGGAACGGAAGTTTAGAAAATTTGTTCTAAAGGTAGAGAAAGATCTACAGCCTAGATCTGAGGGCCCATATTGCGTCCAGCTTACCACATCCACATCAGTAAAGCAGCAGGGAATGAACATCGGGGTCCGTGTCAGCCACTGGGAGAAGGTCTTGACCCTGAGGCTGGAGAGGTCACCTTTCCTCTTCCTCAATTGCCCAGCAGAGAAGCTGAATGATGATATGATTGGGACAACAAGCTTGTGAAGCTCCATGGGGGTAAATAATAAAGGACTCCCAGCTTGATTTGAAAAAACTGTTCATATGTATTTCCTAGCCTGTAGTGGCCTGACTTATGCCTTCCTCACTGTGTCAGTCACAGAAAAGAAGAGATGTTCCAGCTACAAGGCTAAAATATGACTAAATCAATAAGTGGCCAGACCATAGGACAGGACTGTGGTGGAGACCCCGGGGGCAGGAGAATCTGACAGAGGGCAGGGGTAATATGATTTTGTAGTATCACCAAGCCTTTCTGTTGATACCTCTGGGGGCTAGAGGCAGCTGCACACTGGGAATTTTGACCCCAGCTACATTCATTGATCCTGGATACAAGCTTGAGGTGAGTGTTGTACCTGCACACACCTCGGACCAGAGAGCTTATGATAAACGTGAAACGGCCAAAGGGGCCATGTGGTGTCGTGGAATGAATAAGCTTTTCACTGCTCTCTATGAATACCCCTAACACAAATATATCCATCTATAAGTCTATTCATTTGTTGTTGAGACACATCAACACGGAGTGCTGAGCACTGAAACAGGTAATGAGGGAACAGAGTGAAGAATTATCGAAAGTCTCCCTGTACCTGGCGGCATAATTTACTCTTCCAAAGAACCAGTATTCCCTACTCAATAAAAAGAAGCGAAAGAGGGGACTATGGGGTAGTGAACAATGAACAGTGCTTCTTTATGGTGATTGCAAGTAATATGTAATGTTATAAAGTTGTCACAATTGAGGGCAGGGCAGTACGTAGTTAAGGGATATAACGGGTAGTCCCGTACTGTTAAACAATCATAGCCAGGTATTGTGGATCCTCTGGACCACCATGAGTGTAGATGGTATAGGTGTAGAGACCATGCCAGGGAGTGGAGTCTAAGGGCCCCCCTCCTTCGCCAGAGCCCGCCGCAAGGCTGGAGGAACTTTGCTGCGGGGAACCCTCTGGTTGCTACACGTTACGTGGGCCACTCGTGGTGACAGCTGAAGTGCAGGATGGAAGACACTGGGTACAGGTAGAGGTGACGGGTCACAGCAGATATAGCAGTAGGCAGATGACCGAGACCCAGGCAGGAACAAACTGATACAACGACAGGAGGACAACAAGGATGCAATGGCAGATAACAGCTTGAGTTATCACAGGAGTTAACCGTAGACACTGGTAACTCAGGAGTTAGAGCACAGCAGACAGAGGTCAGGGTCCTATGATGAACATCAATGACCTGACCAGGAGCAGAGCTCCTGGAGGAACTTTCTTTTAACACAAGAGCTCACAGGTAATTGAGTACTGTCCCTTTAAATATCAGTAACAATCTTATGTTGCTTAGCGCTCAATGTCAGATTTAGTGCTTGGTTGGCAAAATACTTCCATCCACGTCAATGAAGTCTGATATAACCAACCGCACATTGTAACAATTCAAGTATCTACATCACAATAGCGACAATACAAGAGCTGAACGTCAGCGGATTCGGTTGTGCTTAGACTTTCATCAAGAAGCTGTCACTAAAAGATAAACCCAATCACAAAATACAAAGAAAATGAACAACTTCTATAGAAACATTGGAAAACTGGAAATCGAAGTAAAATATCTTGATTCAACTACAGCGCGGCCGAAGTCTATCCAACCAGTCTGATGCCAAGATCTGGTATAAAACCATTATATGAAAGAATATCCAAATACAAAGTAGAGATCTTACCAATTGGCCACAGAAGCCTATGGGCTGAAGAAAAGCAAGGAACCCGGCCGCAGCTCGGTATGTGCCACAGGAACGCCGTCCACTGCCAGCCAGGATCTCCAGTTATGACTCTTTACCTTGAGCACCTATAGCCGCATGATGCGTTGGATGAATATTGCCATTAATCTTGTTATTATTTGTGATTCATTCCATAAAGCTCAACTCAGAGATTCTATCCTCAGCTTTGCATACTCCAAGGGCATTGCAGATCACTCCATGACCGAGTGGACCCCCCATCCTGCAGACTCACTCCCCCGGGCATTGCGACTCACTCCCATGACTAGGCATTGCAGACTCACTCCCATTTTAACCCCGATTCTTCCAAATAATGACACAACACTTTTTGGATAATTTTGGCTACAGCAGCCAATTTATTAACAAAATATAAAACATAAATGTATATATAAATACTTTAATAACCAAACACGACAAAACATTAACAGTGGGGCAGAGGTCCTCAGAGTTACAAGATCTGGCAAAACACAAAAATATCCCAAATGACCTGCTTAAAGGTATTACCCCCAGCCATACCACAGAGGCTCAGGGGCACCACAGCCATAAGATGGCTCCCAGGAATACCAGCCTGAAGAGCCTCACCTTTTTCCAGACCAACCAAGACACACAACATGAAATGTGAGTGCCATAACTGCGAGGGCCCCGAACTGCCAAAAAAAAGGCCACTATGGCAAAGGGAAAAGAACAAATTGCTATACAAGCCCAACACCACTTTCCCCAGGTATTCCTTAAAGACAAAACAAGTACCCCAAACCAATACTAGGGCGGAAGGTTGGGACTCACTCTAGGGTACTGGGTGCAACTGCTTCCTGCTCCCCAGCATGCCCTGCACAGGAAACCTTCCAGCCTTCCTAGACTCCACCCACTGCCATGCCCATCCTATTGCATAGGCCTCCCCCCGGACTTGATGATCCGTCATTTAGATATGATATTTGTTGTAAAGATGGATTGGGAAGCATTGAATGTCACCTTGATATATAACTTGCTACTGTGACATGTTTTTATTCTATGTCTCATCCAACAGTGCGCGACATCTCTCTACATTTCTGTATACGTGAATGTATCAAAGATGGCCACGTTGTCTAGGTCAATGAGAAATTGTGCCATGCACAGGCAGGAAGTAGTAAAACCGCCATCTTTGTACACCCTAATGCATTGTATTACAATGCATTAGGCTGTATAAACTATTGCATCTTTAGTGGTGAAGTGCCGTAGAGGGACTCAAAGTTAAAGTAAAAAAAATGTTTAAAGTGTAAAAAAAAAAGGTAAATAAATAAATAGTTCAAAATCCCCCCTTTTGCCATTTTACAGCTAAAAAAATAAAAAGGTTCCACATACTTGGTGTCGCAGCATCCAAAAATCTATTAAAATCCCGTACGATGAACACCGGAGAAGAAAAAAATTCCAAACACCAAAACTGGTGAACTAAATTGACTACAAAAGTCCCATGTATTCCAAACTGCTAGCAATAAAAAGTGCACTTCAGTCACAAAAAATGTCCCTCACTCATGTCCATAGGTGTAAGTACAAAAAATGTATTGGTTGCAGAAAATGGCGCCGCACAAATTTCAAAAATAGAAAATGTTTTGAATCATTTTATGGGCCAAAAAAAATGGAAAACCCCAAAATTTTTTTATTGCCGAGGGTTTGTCCCCCTGTAAAATCGAGAAAATCAGTTTTTTATTATTTATTTTTTTTTAGAGGCCATTTTCCGGGGGTACATTCCAGGGGAGTTACATACATAACAAATGTTGAACAAATACAATGGTGGCGATAAATAGCTAGCAACTGATACAGAGGGGAAAGCGGACCCTGCCCACGAAGGCTTACAATCTACAGGGAAGGAGGGGAGAAACAGAAGGTGTGGGGAAGACATGTTTGTGGAGCGAAGAGATGGGTTTTCAGGTTGCTTTTGTAACTGGTGAAAGTTGTGGAGAGTCTGATATGTAGGGGCAGTAGTTCCAGAGAATGGGGAAGCACCGTCGAAGTCTTGGAGACGTTATGTGAAGAGCTGATGAGAGGAGAGGCAGATAAGAAGGTCCTGTGAGGGGGCGGAGATTGCGAGAGAGGATTTGATCTGTATATAGAGCAGAGATAAATGGAGGGAGAGGTTCTCGGATGAAGACTTGAAGATTAATGGTTAATAACTGAAATGAATTTGGCTCGGCATGGGAAGCCAGTCGAAGGATTACCAGAGGGAGAGGCAGCTGATAGTGAGGAGGTGGATGAGATGGGCAGCAAGTTAAGGATGGTTTGAAGGGAGCAAGGGTGCTGGATCGGAGGCCACAGAGAACGGTGTTACAGTAGTCTAGATGAGCGATGACAAGGGCATGGATTAACGTTTTTGTAGTGTCAAAGTTGAGGAATTAGCGGATGCACACGATATTTTTCAAGTGAAGGCGGCAGGCAGAGGTCAGGGTTTGGATGTGTGGTTTGAAAGACAGAAGAGTGAGTCAAAAGTTAGTCCCAATGGACTTTGAAGCTGGTGAGAGAGAGTGTAGCCCATTGGACAGTGATAGAAAGATCAGGTGGAGGGGTGGAGTGGATGTGGAAAGCGATTGATGAATATCCAATTTAGTAAAGATTTTAGTTTGTAGAGGCGGGGGAGAATGAAGGATGATATGGACAATAGACAGTCTCTTGGATCCGGGAGAGTAAGGTTAATATCAGACTGAGATGTAATGGGTGTCACCGCGTACAGGTGTACTGAAGCCTGTGTGACCCAGGCCAATAGTGTAGATAGAGTAGTGGGCCCAGGACTGACCCCTGGGGACACCAACAAACAGAGGGTGAGATAGGAGGAGTGTGCAAAGTGTGAGAGACCACTGAAGGTCCGATCAGAGAGGTATAGAGGAATCCAGGAAAGGGCCAAGTCCGTGTGTCAAGGAGGAGAGGATTTGAATCAACCCCCCCCAAACCCCGCAAGTGGGAATTGTCACCAGTGTCAAAGCAGAGATAAGGCACAAGAGGAGAAGCACAGAGTAGTGACATGAGTGCTTTAGCATTTTTTTTTTTTTTTTTTATGTTACTAGGTCATTGAGGTGACTTGGTTAGGGCAGTTTTCAGTAGAGTGGGGGGGGCGGACGCCAGATTGGAGTGGGTAGGGAGAGAGTTTGGAGGAGAGGTGAGAGGACAGTTGGAGTTAGATCATGGCTAGCTTCAGAGTTGGATGCAAAAGGGAGCTAAGTGAGATTGGGTGGTTAGTTGTACAGTTGAGGAGGCACGAGAGATGGTTTTTCTTAAGGATAGGTTTTAATGGTGTGTGTTTTAAAGAGGAAGGAAGATCCAGAGTGAAATATATATTGAATAGGTGGTGAAGGCTGGTAGGAAGTTAACAGTGCAGAGGGTCTGGGAGATGGAATGTTGGCAGTGGGTCAGGTTACAAGTATTGAGGTTGGATTTTTACACTAGATAGGACAAGGTTAACGTGAGTAACAGTGGGAAAGTAGGTTATAGAAGTGCGCACTGGGACTGTGTCAGAGTAGGGTGGGCGGTGGTGACAGTGGATGCTTAATGTGATCAATGGGGAATGTGCTCAAGCTTTCTCTGATGGGTTGATTTGTTTGAGAAATGAGTGGCAAAATCGGTCCGCTGATAGAGAAATGGGCGAGGAGTGCTGGGGGGACAAAGAGGGGAATTGAAGGTATACAATTGTCTGGGGTTGTGAGACAAGAGGATATTATAGAGGTGAAGTAGTTCCTGTTTTTGCTGAGGCGAGTGGCAAGACTTTATATGTGTTGAAGTGATGTTTGTATGAGGTGAAGAGCGAGCAGTGGAGCGGTGTTTCTGTCCAGCGCGATTCACAATTCTGGAAGATCACCTCCAGCTGTTTAGTGAGTCTGATGTGCCAGGATTGTCTGTTGATTCTGCGGTTCTGTAGTGTGTGAGAGGAGCGACTGAGTCGAGGTGTTTGGATGTGTGATGTTTTAGAAAGCAGTGGCTATCGTCTGGTCCGTCAGTGAGGATATGGTAGAGAGTCAGAGAGCGTGCAGAGGTTTAGGTTTGTAGGTTTCGCGGGTTTTTCCCTTGCTGGAGACAGGAGGAGCAGGGGGAGTGGAATGGTGGAAAAGGGACAAGAAATTTTGGGTAATATGGGGGGGGGGAAATTTTGAATGTCAGATAGGGTGCAGGGGCCGGGGTTAATAAAAGGTCCAGGTGTTCCGTTTTGGGTGGGGACCCCAAAAGGTTAACTGTGAAGGTCGAAGGAAGAGCAGAGGGGAAAGGGAAATTTTTTGGGCAGCAGAGTGGGGTGCAGGGTTATTTGGTTTTAAAAAACCCCCAAAAAAAGTGGGGATGTCAGGGGAAAAAGAAATTTAAAAAAACCCAGGAAGAAAATTTGGTTTCAAAAAAGGGGTGGCAGGCCTTGGCAGAGACAACACCCTTGGAGGTTGGAGGGGGAGTAAATCCCGGAAAAGAATACAACCAAAGGAGGGAGGGAAAAGGGAAGGTAAAGGGGGGAGGGGAACAAAGGGAAACCGGGTTTGTAAAGACGGGAGAAGGCCAACACCTCCCCCAATGCCTGTTCCCCAAAAGCGGGGAGAAATGGGTAATTTGGGGGCCCAACCAAAGGAGGGGCGAAGCGGGGGGAGATTGTGTCAGGGGTGAAAAAAAAGGTTTTTCCGGGCAGTCAAAGAAAGAGAAAATTTAACTGAGTTTAACAATTCTGTATGAGGGGGTTTTGGGTTACATACAGACTGGGGTTCCAGAGACCCCCAGGGAAAGATAGAGGGAGCGGGATAAAGGGAAAAGTTTTTTGGGTTTTTAAGGGTTAACAGAATTTTAAGGGGGGAGCTGTTGGGAAAACTAGAAAAAATTTGTGGGAATTCTGGGGGCCCGGGGTTAGGGGATATGCTCCAGAAAGGGGCCAGGAGCACAGAGAGAGGGTGACGGGTTTGGGAGTAGGGTAGACTGTATTTGCCCTTTTTGGTGCAAAGGGCTTTGTTTAGTGGGGAAAAAAAAAAAGGGTTGGAGGCAGCAGACAAGTGAGACGGTAAAATAACCAGGGGAAAAATTTTTAGAGCTCTTTCCCCAAACAACGGTGTTTGGGGGGAATGGCCAATTAGTATAAAAAAATGGAGGTTGAAAAGGGAGGAATAAAAACCCATAGTGTGAGATATGTTGCAACCCATTATGGAAAAAAAAAGGGAAGTACTTTTCCCTTTGAAAATAAATTGTTAAACCCCGGTTTTAAATTCGGATTTAATTAATCCAATCTTAAAAAAGGCCACACTTTAAAAAAGGGGCCCAAACGGCGACCATGGTCTCAGGCGACCACAAAGAAAGGTTTTTATTTTTGGACGAAGTCCTGAACAACAATCAGAAGTGAACAGGAAATGGGAGGGGTTGAGTCAGCTAATTAGCAGTGGGGGAGATTAGGAAATCAGATGACAAGGTGAACTACATTGGCTCTATACACACAGAAGGGGAAGGGGTAGGGGAGGTGGCAATGTAATGATAACAAAATATAAGGAAAATCTAAAGATTTCACATCAAAGGAAAAAGCAAAGGGGACGGGTTGGGCAGATACATTTCACCCGCATTAAAACACACCTTTATGGCCGGATGGGGGTTTTTAGATCAAAATACATTTCCCAGCATTGAAAACACACAGTGATGGCTGGATGGGAGTTGTAGCTCAGATACATACACAGCATTGAAAACACACAGTGATGGCTGGATGGGAGTTGTAGCTTGAACGCCATAAAAGCAAATCTCCCGCAAAAATGGCGCAAGTAAATATGTTTTCAAATTTTCCATACTTAGAATTTTGTTTGTGGTTTCTCAGTATATTCTATGGTAATATGAATAACACCACTAGAATGTACATCTTATTCTGCAAAATTAAAGCCCTCATATGTCTAGATTGGTGGAAAAATAAAAAAGTTATGGCTCTGGGAAGGAAAAATATCCATCAGGAAGCAGTTAAATATCAGAGCAGCTGCAAATGTGCACACACAGGGCGTCAGGGAACAGGAGCGAGGACAGATGAGTTAAACTTGCCAGCGGACACTGCCGCCGAGCCAGGAACACTTATTGTAGCAGGGGCAGGAGACACAGCAGGGACGAGAACCACCAGAGACAGAAACACCAGTGGAGCCACAGTCAGAAGCGCAGGCACAAGTATGTTCGCGCCGTGAACCATGATAACCTCACTTAAGCCCTCCCATCTGGGCCAGCTGGGTACCCCAAAAGCAACATGGGGTAACCACCTCCTTCTCAGTATCCCAAGAACTGTCTTCAGAAGAAAGGTCTAGCCAGTCCTGCATAACTTCTTGGACTTGGGGAACAGAAATGGTACGGCATGGGGAGAGGTGGGTGGGTTGGCACAACATAAGCAACAGACAGGGGTATGGTTGGGCATGATTGCACCAGATGTGCAGGCTTGAGGCAGCGAGATTGGCATTACTCACCCCAATGGATAAACTCACCTATCTTCCAATCCAACATGGGAGCTTGAAGCTGGAACTATGGAAAACCCAGAAGAACAGAAACAAAAGAACTAGGCAGACTATAGAAAGAGATTTCCTCCTTAGGGGAACTTCTGACTTGCAGAGACAAAGGCTTGGTATGAAACTGGACAGGTTCTTTCAGAATCTCCCCATTGAAGGAGGAGAAATGCAGTGGTTTCTCTAAAAGGGAGACAGGCACACAGAACTTCTCCAGGAGAGACAGATGGATAATGCTTCTCAGAAGAACCAGAGTCCAGCATGGCAGGAACATCAAATGTAGCGACAGATGCATAGTTGAGAGTGACCGAAGTGGTTAGATGAGTAACTGATGTGTCTCCACCCACAATACCCTCACCCACCTGATCATGTCACCGAGGTTTCTAGGGCACAGACAGGCGAGCTGGGCAGTTTTTTTAGGTAGTGCTTGGCGCTGCCAAAGAATAAGCACATGTTCAGACTGTGTCGGTGAGAGTGTTTCTCTAGGGTTAGGTGGGCACGGTCATGGATTTGTCTTGAGGGAACACTGGCGCCTGGTGAGGAAGTTTTGAGGAGGCAGGTATAGGACACGGAGGCATGTGAGGTCAGAGGGCACTGGCTGCTGGCAGAAATCTAACTCTCCCTTTACAAAACGTATGTCCATCTTTGTAGCGAGAGCAATGACATTGTCCAGGTTGCTTGGTAGTTCTGACCGGCCAGCTTATCCTTGAAACACCTAGCGAGGCTGCCCCAGAAAGCAGCAACAAGGGCCTCATTGTTCTAAGCAAGTTCAGAGGCAAATGTTGGGAACTGGTTAGCATATTGGCCCACACCGTAGAATCACTTTGACTTCACCTGTGAACAGACTGATGAAGAACTCAACCTTGGCTCAATCAGATGGGAACTAGTGTGCCAGGACCTAAAAGAGTATGGTACACTGGTTGATAAACCCGCAACAAGAATGAGGATCCCCATGGTAAAGGTATGGCAGAAGTAGAGGCAGGCTGGGACGGGAAATGGCAATGTGAGACAGAGCTACCACAGGTAGTAAAAACATAATATCATCCAGAAGAGCGGTAATAGTTTGTAGTTTCTGGAAAAGATGTTCCACATGGACGCCATGAAAGGAAACTACTGCTGTGATCTTCTGGATGTCTTGCAGGTTCACATCGGCAAGATCCATGGTCAATCCACTCTGTCACAGTTGAAAGCAAAGTCATGTGATCGAACACCAAAAATTTGCTTTAATAATAAATCATTTTCCACATTCTGTCCAACTTTTTCACCAAGGTCAAATTTTCTGTACATTTCCCTTTCAGGGAATATTACATGTTCTCTCCTGTGTGAATTCTCTCATGCATGACTAAATCTGATTTCTGTGTAAAAGACTTTCCACATTTAGAATATGAAAAAGGCTTTGCCTCTGTGTGAATTTTCTCATGTTTAACTAGCTGTGACTTATGTGTAAAAGATTTCCCACATTCTGCACATGAAAAAGGTTTCTCCCCTGTGTGAATTCTCTCATGTATAACAATACTTGCTCTATATTTAAAAGATTTCCCACATTCTGAACATGAAAAAGGCTTTTCCCCTGTGTGAATTCTCTTGTGTTTGAACACACTTGCTTTTTCTGTAAAAGATTTCCCACATTCTGAACAGGAAAAAGGCTTCTCTCCTGTGTGACTTCTCTTGTGTGTAACTAGATGTGATATCCGTGTAAAAGACTTCCCACATTCTGCACATAAAAAAGGCTTCTCTCCTGTGTGAGTTCTCTTGTGTGCAACTAGATTTGATTCTTATTGTTAAACCATTTCCCCACATTCAGAACATGAATACAGCTTCTCTCCTGTGTGAATTCTCTCATGATATAACATTTGCTTTCTCTGTAAAAGATTTACCACATTCTGACATGAAAAAGGTTTCCTCTCCTGTGTGAATTATCTTCATGTATAACCAGATGTGATTTCCATTAAAAACATTTCCCACATTCTGACATGAAAATGGCTTCTCTCCTGTGTGAATTATCTCCTGTTTAACTAGTTTTGATATCTGTGTAAAGGATTTCCCACATTCAGAATAGGAATAAGGCTTTGCCCCTGTGTGAATTGTCTCATGTTTAACTAGCTGTGATTTATGTGTAAAAAGATTTCCCACATTCTGCACATGAAAAAGGTTTCTCCCTGTGTGAATTCTCTCATGTATAACAATACTTGCTCTATATTTAAAAGACTTCCCACATTCTGAACATGAAAAAGGCTTCTCTCCTGTGTGAGTTCTCTTGTGTGCAACTAGATTTGATTTATGTGTAAACCATTTCCCACATTCAGAGCATGAATACAGCTTCTCTCCTGTGTGAATTCTCTCATGTATAACAACATTTGCTTTCTCTGTAAAAGATTTACCACATTCTGCACATGAAAAAGGTTTCTCTCCTGTGTGAATTCTTTCATGTATAACCAGATGTGATTTCCATTTAAAACATTTCCCACATTCTGAACATGAAAAAGGCTTCTCTCCTGTGTGAATTCTCTCCTGTTTAACTAGGTTTGATATCTGTGTAAATGATTTCCCACATTCAGAATATGAATAAGGCTTTGCTCCTGTGTGAATTGTCTTATGTTTAACTAGCTGTGATTTATGTGTAAAAGATTTCCCACATTCTGCACATGAAAAAGGCTTTTCTCCTGTGTGAGTTCTTCTGTGAGTAAGAAGATTTGAGCGTTTTGTAAACAGTTTACCACATTGACCACATGGAAATCTTTTTCTCTCTTCTTGACCCATACTCGTGGTAACCATCTGTGGTTGATTGGCAGAAGATTCCACATGATTGGGGGGATTGTTTGACAGGTCTGCACTTCTGGTAACCATCAGTGGTGGCTCAGAAGAAGGCTTCTCCTGATTGGGGGGATTATTTGACAGGTCTTTACTATGACATCCTGGATGTTCACTCAGGGTATTGTGGTTTCTTCCTGAAGAGTGCTGCAGGATATCTTCTTCTGTACAATTTAGTGATGACCTGCAGTCGTGTTCAGAGATCTTATGGAATTTTTCTGTTAAAATAAAAAATATTTTTAAGATTATTTTTTTTAAACCACAAAAGAGAAACATTTGAACACTTTTAGGCTGGGAAAACTCAAGCAGGTTTTATTAAAGGGGTTTTCTCAGTACGCTGTTTCCCTGACTCACAGGCAGTTTTGCATTTACTGTCTCCTAAGCCTGTGGGTGGTCCTACAGCAGTGATTAGCATATATTGACTTCAAGCCCTTACTCTGACAGAGCAGGAGATTGCTATCTGTAAAAAGATTACAGACAAAGAGATGCTTTTCAGTCCTCACAGCACATGTACCTTTTGTTTACTGAAGCTAATCTTGTTATATCTAATTAGTTCACTAAGAAAGTCAGTCCCTTCAGTGTGTCCTCCTCCATGGTGACCTTACTTCCACTTCTTTGCTCTGTCAGCTAATCAACTAACAGAAGTCCTTCTGGCATGCAGGTTACCATAGAAACTTAGAGTGCTGATAAAATGTCTTATCTCATGACTAAAGTAAAATCTATTGCCCAATGTATTAAGAAAATGTCTTCATTTAACAATATCTTTATGATGAAAGATAATATTAGTGGTGAGAAAACACTTTTAAGTTATTTTGAGCAAAGCCAGTGATGGATCCAGTAGAACCACTTATTATGACGACTTCCTACTTCCGATGTCACGTAGCTCATGCAGGAATTCCCAGTGATAAGCTAGCTTGCTAGGTATGTAAGGTGTGATAGGCTGTCTGTACACATATCCCTAGTTGCTATTATGAGTATAATGGATGATCTATGACACAACAGCATACACTTTTGCATATGGGCCTTGTCACTGCACCTCTGCTAACTCTACTGTGTATGGGGCCCCGGATCAGAGGGATGTCACTGCATCTCTGCCAACTCTACTGTGTATGGCGCCCCGGATCAGAGGGATGTCACTGCACCTCTGCTAACCCTACTGCATACGGGGCTCTTGCGCAAACAGACGTCATCACATCTGTACTAACCCAATTGCCCATGGGGCCCTGGAGTACACAGATCTCACTGCACCTCTGATAACCAAGCTACGTAAGCAGAAAAAGCTTCAGTTTTCCTGGCAGTATCGGAATTGAACATCTGCTGATGGGCAAAGGGTTGTTTTCTCCGATGAGTCACTTTTTCTGCTTCATCCAACAGATGGATGTTGGTGTGTCAGGTGAGAAACTTCAAAAAATGTACACCCTTCAAACATTGGTGGAAGAACACAAGCTGCTGGTGGCAGCAGTGTGGGCTGGGGAGGAGTTTTGGGTTAGTAACTGGGCCACTTTTCCATGTAGAAGGTATCCTCACACAGTTTGGGTATGAATCCATCCTTGGAGATCCTATACACCCATACAAGCCTAAAGTCTCCCCTGGAGTGGATAAGATCTTCCAGTAAGACAATCAAAAATGTCAAACGGCTAGAAATGTCCAACATTGGTTGAAGGAGCATGACCAAGACTTCTAAGTAATACCCTGGCCCTTAATTCCATAGATCCCGATTGAGCATGTGTGTGTGGACCCTTGTATGGTGGTATTTGTTCTATGGATCCCCCCAGCAGCTGTGGGACGCAGTCGGCTCCAGCTACAGTTAGATCCATATATATTTGGACACTGACACAAATTTAATTTTTTTTTAAACTGTTTCCTGAAACATATTGAAGTTATAGTTATCATGGACATAAAGTCCAGACTTTCAGTTTTCATTTCAGAGGATCCACATTAATACTGGATAAAGGGTTTAGGAGTATCGGGTCCTTAACATGTGCCAACCTGTTTTTAAAGGGACAAAAGTAACTGGACAAAAGTTGTTTCATGGGCAGGTGTGGGCAATTCTTGCGTTATGTCATTCTCAATTAAGCATATAAAAGGCCTGCAGTTGATTTGAGGTGTGGTGCCTACATTAAGGGTATTTTGCTGTGAAGAAAACATGCTGTCAAAAGAGCTCTCCATGCCGATGGAAAAAGCCACCCACAAGCTGCAAAAAAAGAAAAAAAAAATCAGAGAAATTGCTACAATATTAGGAGTGGTTAAATCTACAGTTTGGGACATCCTGAGGAAAAAAAAACCACTGGTGAACTCATCAATAGAAAAAGACCAATCTGCCCACGGAAGACAACAGTGGTGGACGATTACAGAATAATTTCCATGGTGAAGAGAAACCCCTTCACAACAACCAACCAAGTGAATAACACTCTCCAGGATGTAGGCGTATGAATATTCAAATCTACCATAAAGAGAAGACGCTGTGAAAGTAAATCCAGAGGGTTCACTGCATGGTGCAGCCAATCATAAGCCTCAGCAATACAAAGGCTAGATTGGACTTTGCTAAAACACCACATCTAAAAAGGTCAGCACAGTTTAGGAAGGAAATTCTTTAGACAGATGAAACCAAGGTCAATCTATCAGAATGATGGAAAGAAAATAGTATGGCAAAGGCGTGGCACAGCTCCTAATCCAAAGAATACCACATCATCTGTAAGACACGGTGAAGATAGTGTGATGACTTGGGCATGCATGGCTGCCAGTGGCACTAGGCCACTAGTGTTTATTGATGATGTGACACAGGACAGAACCAGCCAGATGAATTCTGAGATATTCAGAGACATTGGGCGACATGTATGCTCGGGCTTTCCGCCTGTTTTCAGGCATATTCTGCGCCTCACCGGCCCGAAATCACTGTTGGACGCAGGGATGCGGTGTTAGGCGCAGCGTTCGCCACTTTCGGCTGCGCCTCACATGAAGGGGCGGGCAATGGGCGCGCTGTAGGCGTTCTGGGGCGGGACGCGCTCGAAAACTCCGAGGCATGTACGATCGCAAGTTGGCAAAGTGCGGCGCAATGTAGCGCTTGGCAGTTCCGACAGGCAGACCTGGTTGATTCTGGTCTAAATGCTCCGGCGGAGTCGAAGTGAAGCAAGAATGGAACATGCGAGGAAACATAAAAGATCGCAACAGAAATCTCGGCGCTCAGCGGCATGGAGTATGATTCCGAAAAAATATTTCTTCTTTATAAAGGCGTAAAACATTCTCAGAAAAAGAGCTCAACCTCAAAAATAAAAAATAAATAGAAAAAAAAACACTTTCCAAAAATCTAGAACGGCACAATATCAAGAATTAGGATATTGGAAATGCTGGGAAATACAGTAATTCAAATTCTGAAAGCTGTTCTCAGCAAACAACAAAAAAGAAAAAGTGAAGTCCAGCGTAGTTGCAAAGATAAGTGCTGCTTTATTCCTTATACATATAGTGCAGAGGGTACACTAGTATTCCACCAACGCGTTTCGGGCTATTTGCGGAGCCCTTGTTCACGGTGACAACTTGTATACAGATTGAAGTGAACTAAATAGTTACGCTGACATTCCGTAACCGCCCACTTTCGACGTCACTTCCTTCATTTAAAAACAAATACAAATGTACATATATACATACAATACATCAATAAACCTTGTTTGTTAATTCTAAATGGGACTAAGTACTATTTTTTCTTTACTAGTAAATATATGCTAGATCGTTTCTATAGTTTAACCCTTGTGGAGCTCGTGTTTCCAAAGCATAGATCCAATATGCTTCCCGTATTCTTACTTGCCTTTCCCAATCACTGCCATCTCTAGGTTTCAATACTTTCTCTATAGCAAAACAACACATGTTCTCTATATTACTCTCATGTTGCCCTATAAAATGTTTAGCTATGCCTGAGTATGTGTTGTTGCCTTTTCTTATGTTGGCCATGTGTTCTGCAATTCTTGTTTTGAATTTTCTGATGCTGCTACCGATATAGCTTTTCTTGCATGTGGAACATTGGATAACATAAATTATAATAATAATAATCTTTATTTATATAGCGCCAACATATTCCGCAGCACTTTACAATATAGAGGGAATAAGCACAGACAAACCAGACATTACATTATAAAAAAGCTACGTATAAATCAGACACAAGGTGTGAGGGCCCTGCTCGCAAGAGCTTACAATCTGTTAGGGTGTATGGTGAAACAAAGGGTGACAAGTGCTTGGTTTACAATGGACCAGCCATGTTACATAAATATGGGTATACATAAAATGTGAATGAACCTGCCATCCCAACCATACATCTATATACAGAATCACAATTAAGAAAATCCTTTATTTTGTACCTAGTTTGTTCCTGTTCATCTCTTCCAAAATTCTCCCCTTTCTTTACATACTTGCAAACATTGCATCGTTTTTTACCACAAGCAAAAAAGCCTTTCTGTGCTAACCATGTACTCTGTCCCTTAGCTGCAGTAAAATCACTTGTAGTTACTGTCTGGCCTATGGTTCTGTTTCGTTTTGCATATATTTACTAGTAAAGAAAAAATAGTACTTAGTCCCATTAAGAATTAACACACAAGGTTTATTGATGTATTGTATGTATATATGTACATTTGTATTTGTTTTTAAATGAAGGAAGTGACGTCGAAAGTGGGCGGTTACGGAATGTCAGCGTTACTATTTAGTTCACTTCAGTCTGTATACAAGTTGTCACCGTGAACAAGGGCTCCGCAAATAGCCCGAAACGCGTTGGTGGGATACTAGTGTACCCTCTGCACTATATGTATAAGGAATAAAGCAGCACTTATCTTTGCAACTACGCTGGACTTCACTTTTTCTTTTTTGTTGTTTGCTGAGTTGGGCTCTTGCCGGGAGCCAGAAGACCGGGCGTGGGGATATTGCAAGCTGCAGGAAGCAGGACAGAACAGGTGCAACAATCAAGATTTGGAGTGGTGAGTCGTCTCCTTTCTCTTCACGCTAGTGAAAATTCTATTGAAAGCTATTCTCATTGGTCGGCATAAACCAACCAATCAGAATAGGAGCGACAGTGACCCATTATAGCCTATAGCCTATTCAAAATACAGTAAAAAGGCAGAAAAGAGCTGATTGGCTGAGCTAGCGGGGGCTTGGCTATCCCAGCCAATCAGAGCACGAGCTACTTCTCCCATTGTAGTCTATGGAGAGATTGGCGCAATGAAATCTCGGCTCTCAGCACCGTGCGGCATGGAGTATGAATAAAAAAATCATTTTTATTAGTTGTAAAATATTCTCGGAAAAAGAGCTCAAACATTCTATAAACATACATTAATAAAATCACTAACAACGCGTTTGTCACCGAGACCGCCGCAACATAGGGAATTGCAATAGAGAGAAGTGCCGGGAAATACAGTAATTTAAATTGTTTAAGCTCTTCTCATTGGTCAGCATAAACCAGCCAATCAGAATAGGCGCGACAGTGGCCCATTCTAACCTATGGAGGAGTATTGACCAATCAGAATAAGAGCGACAGGGACCCATTATAACCTATGGAGAAATATTGACCAATTATATTCAAAGGCGGGACAGTTCAAAATACAGTAAAAAGGCAGAAAAGAGCTGATTGGTTGAGCTAGCGGGGGCTCGTCCAGCTTAGCCAATCCGAGCGCGAGCTACTTTCTCATAGAGTTCTATGGGGAAAAGAAATTCCGAGCGAGCTCTGTGATTGGCTAAGTTAAAAGAGGCGCGGTTATTTGGACCAATGCGAGAGCGAGCGACGCTCCTATGGGTTTTCCAATGCAATCTGAAAGAAAACTGTACATGGCCGAAATCAAATGATAAGACTACAGAAGTTTTACCGATGTGTATATAAAATGATCAATAATATGGGGGTAACGAAAAAAAAATATTAATTCACTAAAATCATGTTTATTTTCATTAGCCAAGGATCAATAGTATGGGTGCAATGAAAATAAAGAAATATATCGGGATAGCCAAGCCCCCGCTAGCTCAACCAATCAGCTCTTTTCTGCATTTTTACTGTATTTTGAACTGTCCCGCCTGTGAATATGATTGGTCAATATTTCTCCATAGGTTAGAATGGTTCCCTGTCGCTCCTATTCTGATTGGTCAATACTCCTCCATAGGATATAATAGGCCACTGTCGCTCCTATTCTGATTGGCTGGTTTATGCCGACCAATGAGAAGAGCTTAAACAATTTGAATTACTGTATTTCCCAGCAATTCTCTATATTGCAATTCCTTATGTAGCGCCGGTCTCAGCGACAAACGCGTTGTTCGGGGTTTAACCGATTTATTTTTATAGAAAGTTTCAGCTCTTTATGTGATAATGTTTTACACTTAATAAAAATGATTTTTTTCATCATACTCCATGCCGCACCGCGATTAGCGCCGAGATTGCATTGCGCCGATCTCTCCATAGACTGCAATGGGAGAAGTAGCTCGCGCTCTGATTGGCTGGGATAGCCAAGCCCCCGCTAGTTCAACCAATCAGCTCTTTTCTGCATTTTTACTGTATTTTGAACTGTCCAGCCTTTGATTATGATTGGTCAAAACATCTACATAGGATAGCATGGGTTTTTGTCGCTCCTATTCTGATTGGCCGAGATAGCCAAGCCCCCGCTAGCTCAACCAATCAGCTCTTTTCTGCATTTTTACTGTATTTTGAACTGTCCCGCCTTTGAATTTGATTGGTCAATATTTCTCCATAGGTTTTAATGGGTCTCTGTCGCTTCTATTCTGATTGGCTGAGCTAGCCAAGCCCCCGCTAGCTCAACCAATCAGCTCTTTTCTGCATTTTTACTGTATTTTGAACTGTCCTGCCTTTGATTCTGATTGGTCAATAGTTCTCCATAGGTTTTAATGGTTCCCTGTCGCTCCTATTCTGATTGGCTGGTTTATGCCGACCAATGAGAATAGCTTTCAGAATTTGAATTACTGTATTTCCCGGCAATTTCCAATATCCTAATTCTTGATATTGCGCCGGTCTAGATTTTTGGAAAGTGATTTTTTTTATGTATTTTTTATTGCTGAGGTTTGAGCTCTTTTCTGAGAATGTTTTCTGCCTTTATAAAGGCGATTTTTGATTCATACTCCGCACCGACATGTGGAATGATTTCTCGCTGTTTTCCAGCCTGTCTCGAATCGGAATACATGTTAGGCGCAGTCCCGCACAGCGTCTAAGTCCCGCACTGTGCCCCACACACTGGCGAGGCGCAGGGAACTTTTCCCCGCATGTACGAGCGCACCTCCTTGGACGGCGAATCTTTGGCGCAGCGCCGCACTGCGCCTCAGTCCCCACACTGCGCCACACACACTGGCGAGGCGCAGCGAACTTTACACGGCATGTATGAACGCACTAGCTCCGGCGGCGAATCTCAGGCGCAGCCCCGCACTGCGCCTCACACTCCGGCGAGGCGGACTTTTCATGGTATGTATGAGCGCGCCCCGGCGCCGACATAAATCAGGCGCAGCTTTCACTAGAAATCGGGCGAAACGGCGCGCTCCGACCCGGCGAGCTTCATACATGTCACCCATAGTGTTTGCTCAAATCCAGGCAAATGCAGCAAAACTGAGTGGTCGCCGTTTTATAATACAGATGGACAATGACCAAAAACATAAAGCCAAAGCAGCTCAGGGGTTTATTAAAGCAAAGAAGTGGAATATTCTGGAATGGCCAAGTCAGTCACTTTTTCTCAACCAATAATTGCAAACAATGCCGTATGTTAGCAGTGCACACGTTGTAGTCCCTTTTTCTCAACCCAATTGAGCAGCATTTCACTTGGTAAAGACTAAACTTCAGACAGAAAACCGACAAACAGCAACTGAAAACCGCTGCAGTAAAGGGCCAAGCAGAGCATTAACAAGGAGGTAAACCCAGCGTCTGGTGATGTCCATGAGGTCAAGGCTTCAGGACGTCATTACCAACAAAGGGTTTTCAGCCAAGTATTAGAAATTAACATTTTATTTAAAATCATTGAATTTGTCCAATGACTTTTGAGCCCCTGAAATGAAGGGACTGGGTTTAAAAAATAGTTTAGTTCCTCACATTTTTATGCAATTACTGAATCAAAACTGAATAAAAGCTGAAAGTCTGAACTTCGACTGCATCTGAATAGTTTTGTTCAAAATTCATTGTGGTAACGAACAGAACCAGAATTAGAAGAATCTGTCCAAATATTTATGGAAATCACTGTACCTGTCACAACCTACCAGGACCTTATGGAGTCATTCGCCGCCTGTCTCGCTGCTGTCTGTGCTGCACACAACGGTCTCGCTGGAGATAATGATGGGACTTTACTGTGTGTATTTCACTCCTTACAGTGAGAAGCTGCCTGTGTGACTGCAGCCTTATAAATCCTTGTATAACACTGTAACTATCAGTGACCACAGTCCAGGTTTCTGCTCTACACCACTCATCACTTTTATCACTAACCTGGACTTGATAAGATTCTGAGAGCAAACCTTGTCTGACAATCAGGTCTGTCCTCTGCCCACACATCTGGCCCTTCAATACCAATGGGGCAGCACTTTAATACAAGTGGACATAAATTGGTTAATGCCCAAAATCTCATCATGGCTATAACCAGATCACATGAGACAAAGTGCACATCTCCAGCTGTTTAAAACCATGGACGGGACGATGAGGTCTGTACGGCCTAACGGCTGCAGTCACCAGGTCTCCATGTTCTAGAGCAGATCCCAACTCCAGCCCCAGAAACACTGCAATAAGTGTCCATAATATATAGAATGGAATCACTTCCTTTTAGGTTCTATTTAACCCTTCACAAATTCTGACCTTAAGGATGAAATAGATTTTCCTTTTTGCCTCCAGAACTCTATAATGTGACTCCTGACCGTTGGGCTAAAGTCACACTTGCCAATCCTTCCAGGTTGGGCGGCAGGTTCCTGCAGATGTGGGTCCCCTCCTGCCCCCGAAAGGTTCAGCAAAACCTGCAGTTGAACAGCTGCCGGAGGTTCACTATATAAGCATAGATAGCTTCCACATAGGTAGATAGCTTTGGACCGCAGAGCAGTGCTGGGAGGAGGGGGCGGGGTTTAGCAGGAGCCACGATGCTCCCCCCCCTCTCACAGCAATGCCGCGTGAGGAGACTCCACCGTTTCGAAGGGAGGTTAATTGTGGGTGGAGGGGGTACATATGTGTGTGTGGGCATGTGGGGGGATGCTGTTTGTGCAGGGTACTTGTGTTTGTGCGTGTGGAGGTGTTTGTGTGTGGGTGGGGGGATACTGTGTGTGTGGGGGGGTACTTGTGTGCGTTAGGGGGCTACTTGTGTGTGTGTGGGGTAATTGTGTGTGCGTGGGAGAGAGGGGGGGGGTGTTATTGTATGTGTGGGAGTGTAATTGTGTGTTTGTGGGGGGTGTAATTGTGAGGGGTGGGAGTGTGTAACTGTGTGTGTGTGAGGTGAAGGGGGAGATGAGTGTGTAACTGTGTGTTTGGGGGAAGGGTGTGAAGGACTTTGTGTGTGTGGAGAGTGGGGCGAGTGTGTATTTGTGTGTAAGGAGTGCGGGCTGTCTCCCGCGGCTCGAGGAGATAGAAGTTACCCCATTGTCTCCTGTCCCTTGCTTCTGCCCCCTGTGGTCTGTCTCAGGGGGCAGGAGACAGGCCACAGGAGTCAGACTCTGGCAGTTGCCTATTCAGCATCCAGGAAAGCAGGGTGACTCTCCATCCCCCCCCAGGTGGCACCCAGTTTTCCTATCATGGAAAGCTGAATGTTACCTGTGGGCAATGGGTGGCCCCCAGCTTTCCTGGATGCGGGAATTTGGCTATCTAGCCTCTATGTATTGGTGTAATGTTTTTTTTTTTTCAGGTTCCCATTTGGACTACGTCGGATCAACCGTAGATCTATTTTTTTTTTAAAATAAAATGGTTTAAGGGGCTGGTGTCGGAGAGTGTTTATTTAAATAAAAGTTTATCTGTGCAATTTATGTGTGTGTTTTTTTTCCATATAACTCCAGTGATAGTAATGGAGGTATCTGACAGACGCCTCTCCATTACTATTGCTCGGGCTTGGTGTCAGCCAGAGCGATAGTAATGGAGAGGCGTCTGTCAGATATTTCCTTAACCACCCAAGGTAAAACCAACAGCTGCGGGCCTGATATTATCAAAATGGGAAGGTCCATTGATACTGGTCCCTTCCCATTCTAAAAATACCAGCCCACAGCCGCCCCAGAAGCTGACCATCACATTAGAGGGCCCGCTTCTGATGGCTACCAGCGCTTTCCAGTACCCCTGGTATGTTGAGTACTAGGATAATAGTGACAGGAGGTTAGTGTAAGCCTTGGGATGACAAAAAAAACCCCATGGCTAACACCAAGCTGAGTGGTATAATGGAGGTGAATATGTCAGATGTCACCATTACTAGCATTGGAATTAAAAAAAAAAAAAAAAACCCCTTTTATTTAAGTAAATGTCCCCCAACATCAGCCTATTTAACCATTTTATGAAAGAAATCAATCCCAACGTTGGTCTGACATAATCCAATGAGTCTGACATATATGGGGAAACCCGTATAAAAATAAATACATTTTTTTTTTTTTAAAAGTCCGTACTAAACTCCATCTGCGACATTTTGAAGTTCAATCTGCACAATTTTTGATTCAACATGGATTTTAAATCTGAACATAAAATAATATCTAATACAGTGGCAGATCATGCAAGAGAAACTGGCTAGGCTTTGGGACCGGATTCAGTGGAGTAAACTGGTTTTAAGCAGGTTCGACTTGAAAGAACAAGGTGGAACAGGTCATAATGTTGGTGGGAATTTGTTCCAGGGTCAACATAACCATTGTTCTCTCAGTGATGGCAACAGAAGGAAATAAGCTTGGGGTGACATCGTTGTCTCAGCTCTGTGGGTGTTTAAACCGGTGGAAAAAGCCTGGCCTAATGAGGCTTTAGGAGACATTTCAAGTACTACAATGCATCATCAGAAGTGAAGGATATTACAAAAATAGTGGATTTAGTATAATGGGAAGAGTTGGAAAAAAACAACCAAAGGAGACCATAACAATGAGTTAAGGGTGGAACTGTGGGTGTGTAAAAGCTCAGGCCAATGAGGTCTTTAGGAGACATTTCAAGTACACAACGGCCGCCATCAGGGAAATGAAGATATTACAACAAATATGGATTTAGCATAAAGGAAATGATTTGGACAAAACAACCATAAAGAGACCGTACATATCGGAGTGAGGGGGAATGTGGGTGTGTAAAAGCCTGAATGTGGTTCGTTCGCATATATACAAGGCCCAATTAGTAGTTAGGCATTAAGTATGTATCAGAGTTTAGCATGTAGGTTTTGATATTTAGTTATTTAGTGATAGTTATGTTTTAAGTGCTTATGTTATTTCCCTTTTTGCCATATACTCTTATTTTGTTAAATTTTTATTTATTCTTTTGAGTAAATCAACTTTAAGCTTTTATCCTCATCATTCATAAATTACAGGCAGGATAGGCAGAATATTAACCACTTATAACAACATAGTTCTGGGGGCAAAGTTATAGCCACAGCACAATCTCCAGAGGATGGTCCTATCCCCTCCCAAAGGATTGTAAGGTTGCTCTGTGCTCCTCTCTTCCACCCCTTCCCCATCATTTATGTTATATCCAGTGCAAACAAAATACAACCCTGTACTTATAACCTCTTTTCACCTAAAACCCCATAGTCCTCTCACTCCACCTCATAACCTTTCACTGCATCTGTCACTTTTGTGCAGTTTGTAAAAGAAATTGTACAGTGTAAAAAAAAAAGAAGTTTGTGTGGTTAAAATTTTGCAGAGAGAGTGTGGTTTGGAAAAATCATCCCTGGTGGTCTGGACAGGAAGAAAAGAAGAAAAAGGGAAAAAAAAAAGAATTCCCGTCACAGAAAATGTCTCTGGGAGTACCTAGATGTAACTGCACTATATCAAATTAAACATCTGCGAGTCTGTGTTTCAATGGCATCTACATCTATGGACTAACACACAAATCTGCGAGCCGGTGTACACTGGTGGGCTACTACATATTAATCACTGTATGGTGGCAATATACAGTCACTACGAGGTAGCAAGCAAAAATATGTAAAAACTCACTTTATTGAAAACATATAAGTAAAATATGTAACGAGCAATGCTAAAGAAAGCTACTTGCGTTCCTTTGAAAGTCCATAGACCGCAGTAGACGAGCAGGAAACAATGTCCATGTGTAGCAATCTCCCGGCGTGTTCCTTAATGCTAACGCCCATAGAGAAAACAGAAGGGAAAAGGTGTGAGGACGTGTGACGTTCGGGGCTAGTCTGCCCTTCTTAAACAGTAGTGTCCTTTACTTACTCCCCTTTATACTCCCATCGCAAAGGATGGGCAAGAACAACATGCTAGTTAACAAAGGGAAACCAATTCTAAAAGACGTAATTCAAATCTCATTCAGCCTATAGGAGCTAACGTATTATTTTAAAAATCCAGAACGATTCCCTCTGCAACAGGTTTTTTCCAAATCTTTATCACTTTTGTGCTATTCACTTCTCTAAGACGCACCATTTAAGATCTTTAAACGTGTGTTTTTGTTCTTAAGAAGGCTAGCTACCGTGGTTCCCAAATCTTTTTTTTTTTAATCGGTTACTACTGCTACAAGACTATTACGAATAGAGGAATTGTTCAGTAATCGGTTTTAATTTGATGTGAGTGTCCTATTAGCCTTTACCACATGGCATTGAGTAAATACACTACCCTTTGTATTGCATGTGTAAATCCCTTTTGAAATATTTTATAACTTTGTGGGAGAGAGATTTTCCTGACCTTTGATAATAGCGCTAATTGCAGAGAAGGCATGGAAATGTATTCGCTTGCTTTGTATCAATGTTTGCTTATTACCCATGTCTTTGTACAAGCATGATGACACTATAACATTTCCTACAGTACGTCCCTTTTTGTAGACAAACCTTGGGCTATTTCCGAAAAGTTTTCCATATTTTAGATCCTTAGATAGCAGGTACCAATATTTCCTAATTGTTTGGCGTATCAATCCACTGTGATTGTCAAAAGTACTAAGGAACATAAGCCTATCATCCCTCTCAGGTTTTCTTTTAGGTCTTAATAAATCCTCTCTATTAAATAGTCTAACCTCCTCTGCCAGTTTCTCCAATATTTCTTTCTTATATCCTCTCGCTATAAACTTGTCAATGAGGATCTTCTCTTGTTCATAATAGAGCTTATCCTCTGAGCATATTCTCCTAGCTCTAATAAGTTGCCCTTTGGGGATGCCAGTGAACAATTGAGGAGCATGTTGGCTAGCTCTATGTAACACATTGTTCTTGTCAATAGATTTTTTGTATAAGGTAGTATTTATACCTCGGGCGCCCTTACTTATTTCAACATCTAGGTAGCATATCTTATTCTCGTCTATATTAGAAGGGAACTGTATCGATGTATGGGCTTGATTAAGCGAAGAGATGAACTCATTGAGTTCCTCTATTTTTCCTCTCCAGATAATGAACACGTCATCGACGTATCTCAACCAGGTATAGACCTTGTGATAGTCACACCTGGTATAGACAAATTTCTTTTCATAAGCTATCATGAAGAGATTAGCTATACTTGGCGCTACCGGTGAGCCCATCGAAACTCCCTGCAGTTGAAGGAAAAGATCATTTCCAAACTTAAAATAATTTTTAGTAATTATCAATTCCAAGACCGTCATGAGAAAATTAATCTTAGCGTTGGATAAGCTGGGATCATTTTTAAACACATCACTGGATATTTCTAAGGCTTCCTGATACGGGATATTGGTAAAGAGTGATTTTATATCCATAGTACAAAATACCATATTATCTTCGATCTTAAGCTGTTCGATTTCTCTAAGGAATTGCCCTGTATCCCGAAGCGTATGGGGGTCGTTCTTGATGTATTTTTGTAAGTGGCTGTCAATATAGATAGCCAAAGGTTCTAAAATGGAGCCTATTCCGGATACGATCGGGCGATCAGGTGGTCTTTCGATGGTTTTATGTACCTTAGGTACCAAATACATAATGGGGATGCGAGGATTAGTGCAAGATAATGAACTTTTTTCTTTAGAGGTGATAATACCCATTTCTAATGCCTCAACCAGGATCTCCTCTATCAAGTTTATTAATTCCTGCGTGGGGTCCTGATCCAACTTTCTATAAACCAAAGGATCGTTTAATTGAGATATAGCTTCCCGTATATATTCAGACCTATCCTGCACCACCACCGCCCCCCCCTTATCAGCTTTTTTAATGACAATTTTATCATTATTTTTTAGTTCCTCAAGGGCTGCCCTTTCTTGAATAGTGATGTTCTGAGATTTTTGTGTTTTAACTGTATCCCATTTTTCTGTTACTTCTGTAATAACCAACTGCTGGAACATTTCTAAAGCTGGGGTAGAAATCTCTGGGTCAAACTGGCTACGCGATTTAAGTTTACTAGGGATGTTATCTCCTTGCTTACAAATATTCTGACCAAAAAACATTTTCAATCTAATTGCTCGACATAAACGATAAAAATCAATGTTAAATTGAAACTGGGTAGTAGATGCAGTCGGCACAAAATTGAGCCCTTTATTGATAATGGATTGTTGTGCCTCAGACAGTTCCTGGGAGGAAATGTTCAACACCAAATTTTCACTTATTTTTTCTTTGGCTGTTGTTTCCCTCCTGGACGTGTATTCCTTCTTGGGTCGACACCAGAGGCT
Organism: Phyllomedusa bahiana; assembly: GCA_025379985.1. Lineage (NCBI taxonomy): Eukaryota > Metazoa > Chordata > Amphibia > Anura > Hylidae > Phyllomedusa > Phyllomedusa bahiana. The sequence continues at coordinate 171,609 of JAODAL010003172.1, forward strand.
TCTCCAGGGTCCGTATCGCTTAGACTTTTTTGTATTCCTAAAAAATCTTGCTGATTGTCCTTTCTAGGAACAGTTGTCATCCGCGTGCGATTTTGATATCCAGCTTCATCTGAATCTGAAGTAGCACTTGCACTTTGCGGTTGTCTTCTTCTGGGCCTATTTGTCACCCGTTGTTTATGGCGTTCTTCTGCCCAGGAATAAACCCGATTGTACAGGTAGTCTTTACTATCCCTTTCATATTTCTTAAGCTTGTTTTGTAGAAGCTGTATTTTTTGTTTGTCTAGGATGATCTGCAAATCTTCCCTTTTCTTAGTTAGATCTTCGGTTGGTACATGTTTCTTAAACTCCTCATCGATCACCTTAATTTCTTTGCGTAGGTTATCTATATTAAGCTGTAAATGCTGTACAGTCAGATAGATAAGGTCCAACGAGTACTGGTTACCAATCGCGTACCATTTCTCTTTATATAACAAATCCTCCTGTAGGAGTATGGGCTGCAAAGGACTTCTTAGCCCCCTAGGAATCTATATATATAGATTCTCCACTATGGGTCTAAGATGGCTGAATATGTCATGCCATATATGGATATGGAGAGATAGATAGATATGAGATAGATAGATAATTAGATACAAGATAGATTACAATGTTATATTTGAAAGGTTAAATAAAGAATTTGTGATTTTAAGTAGAAATTAACAAAGACTTAAATAAAGTGAAATAACATTTTATCTTTATCTCTCTGCAGATTGATTATAAATCTTTTTGTATCTTTACAGAAACAGAAATATGTCTGTATGTTAACAGCTAATAATTTCATTTTTCCAGAGAGGCTGTTCTGAAGACATTGCCACAATATTTAAATTATTCTTATTTAAGTTAAAATTATTGTAATTCTATATTGCATGGTGTGATATAATATCTACTAATATTGAATGTATTGATAACATGTTTAAATTGAGGAATTAATAAAATAATAAGTTACTCACAGTTTTGGAGAGTGCTTGAAGCATGTCCTGTAAGTATCCATTTTGGATTGAACAGGAGAACACCAAAACCCCACATCCTGGATCTCAATGAAGGAAATCTTCCAGTGTCAATTCTTTATTCATTACATGGTGGAATGTGGTGAGAACAAGAAAACATAAAAAGGACAATCACCGTGAATCTTCCATGGATTCTGGATTTGGATTGATTCATAAAATAATAGTGGAAAATCAAATTTCAGGCTGTTCCGACTTCAGTGAAAATGCCTCAAGACAGGGAAATGAGGCTCAGTAGTATGTGTGGCCTCCACATGCCTGTATGACCTCCCTGCAACGCCTAGTCATGCTTCTGATGAGGCAGCGGATGTTCTCCTGAGGGTTCTCTGGACTAAAGCATCAGTCAACTCCTAGACAGTTTGTGGTGCAATGTGGTGTTGGTGGATGGAAAGAGACATGATATCCCAGATGAGCAGGCCATTCATAGCATCAATGCCTTCTTCATACAGGAACTGCTGACACACTTCACCACATGAGGCCGAGCATTGTCCTGAAACGGGACCCCCCCATTAAATTTTGCTCACAAGGGTCAAGGCCCCCGGTCCCTAATAGCAGTCAGGGCACCCCTCTGCACACATAAAGGCGGGGGGCCCCTCCCATTACGACCCATCCCAAACTGCTCATCTGGAGGAGTTGCAGCACAGAATGTTCTCTTGGCTCCTAATCTGTATGTCTGTCCATGGTCAGTGTGAACCTGCTCTCATCCATAAAGAAAACAAGGCCCCAAATGTCCAATTGCTTCTTGGGTGTTCTTGGCAAATCCAACCCCCCTGCAGGGTTTTGGCGAAAGCAAAACCCCAAATTTGGGACTTTGGGCCCATACCCCCCTCATGGAGTTGTTCGACATTTTTGAGTAGACGCAGGGAAAAGGGACCAATCAAAAAGAGGAACCAATAAAAAACGGAGGCATGGTGGGCGGGGGAGATTTAGGCCCTTTGAGAAAGCGGGGGGCAAAAAAGGTCAAACGGGAGCCCGTTATGTTGGCATCCCTTCCCACTATGTGGGTAAATGTTGGAGCAATAAAAACCTTGAGCTGAACTATGGCAATTTACCTTACTAATAGGAACGGGCTCCATTTTTCTTTTGGGGGGTGTTTTTTACTTTGATACCTATATGAGGGATTTTTCATTCATTCAGAATGGGCTTTTTTTGAGAGATGTTTAAAGTTCATTTTGACAATTTGTAGGTTATATGTGTCAGACACTTGTTCTATACCAAATAATAAGCATTTTTTGCTTTAGTACAAGACACATTTACCCCATTTATAATATTGCACTTGTGTAGTAATGGGTTTTTTATTTATACTAATTCCCCCCTTGCCTCCTTTGTGTAGGGGTTCCTTTTTTTGTTTTGGGGTTTTTATTATTTTTTGATATAATAAAATTTTTTTAAATTTTTGATGGAATCTCTTTTTTTTTTTGGTTGTATATTGACATTAGGGAGTTCTCTGTTAAAATTAGGAAATTTTTTTGGTGCCTTTTGTAAGGACAGATATTAGGGGCTGCTGAGGCATGCTCTAACTGCTTCTCCTACGGCCCTCTCCACATCTCTTGGTATACTGGCCTGTTTTCTGGTATCTGTTCCATGTTCTGGACATGGGTGAAAGACAACCAAATTTTCTTCCCACGGGTCACATTGATTGCCTCCGGGATGACTGCACTACCTGAAAAACTTCTATGGGTTTTAAGGGTTTTGACAAACCTTCGAAAAATTAAGTTTATTTTGAACATCTTGGTGTTCGAGCACTCAAACCCAAAAGGGACATTTTACAGTTCATTCGAGAAAAATTCATGTTGACACGCCATTTTATTTGTTTTTTTAGCTGCTTCCTGCACTTTCCCATCCAATCATGAAGACACGGAGAAGTGCACAAATGTCTCATTGATGTAGGCCTCTTTGGGCTGCTAAAATCACATGACCATGTTTTATTTTTTTCACTCTTTTCCCCCTTGGAACGCCATTCCAGTTCCTCTCTGTACTAAGCAACACTCCTGTCGCTTGCTTGCATATGCGGCAAAAGGGTTTGTTCTTACGATTTTATACAGGAAAAAGCTGCTTTTTTAGTTTAGTTAGTTGGGCGGTGTGCAGCAAGTTTTGGAAATCATAACGTAATAGTTAGGGAATTTGTATTGTGGGCATCTTTCCCCCCCCCAAAGCTGTTTTTTGGCCATTTGCTGGCTCACATAACGCCTAATTTCAAAATCATACTCATGTAATCAACTCATGCCCCAAAAAATTATTTTGCGTTTTGGGGGTTAGGTGTTGCATAATAGACGGGTTTTCCAAAATCTTTATCTTTTTAAAAATTTAGCTTTTTAACATGGGAGAATTAAGGGGTTTAAACAAGCAAAGGGGGGGTAGGTGGAGCAGAGGACGGGGAAAAGGGAATCCTCCATGCTCCCGGGGAAAACACACAAGCAAGCACATCCTCACAGGGTTTCAGGCCCGCTCGCTTGGGGGGGGGTTCCCTGGCGTCCATTTTTTAAGATGTCACCAAATTCTTCATCAGCGGGTTTTTCAGACCAGCATCCATGGTTTTACCTCCTCTTCCCAGTCAGGCCCCAAATGATCATTATCTCATCAACCTGAAGCAAACACGGGGTAATGTCACAACCCAAAATTTTAGACGCTCCAGATAACCTATTCTGAAAAGCTCTTTGATCCTAATGCGGTTTTGGGGAGAAGGCATTTCAAAAGATCAATAGGGCCCAAAAAGGATATTTTGTCTGCTCGATCCCAATCCTGATGCCCTAATCTAGCCAGGCCGCAAGCAAAGTCAAGTTTTTTGGGGCCCGGTGCAAAAAATGAAATGGGGCCTTCCCTTACCAGGCTGCCAAATTACTATAATGTTTCAGGGCCCCATACACCCAAAACAAATGGGGTCCCCCCCCCCATTTCTGTTTTCCCATTTTTAACATATCAGTGACCCTTTTTTTATTAGGGCCCCTGACAGGGGCAAAAACGGAAACAAGCCATACTCACAGCTCAAGGCTAGAATAGACTGAATCCAACAGAGAGGCAAAACCATCCCCCATGCTAAATTTTAAGAAAAAAAATACACAAGGGCATCATTGCCAGGGAATACCCTACATCTCACCCTAGGAGGACAACCAAGTCTTTAAGAGCATGGGGGCTGGTGTTGCCTCTTTTGATTACTCATTTTTAGCCTTTGGCTGTGAGTATGGCCTTTTTCCGTTTTTTCTTTTAGAAATTCATTCCCATTTTTTCCTTTTACCCCGACAGGAGACTGCCGTACGCCCTATTGACACCCCCCCCAAATACTGGATTTTCCAAAAGGGACTTCTTATGTGTCAAAAGGGGGTTTTGGCTGCCTCAGGGTTTCGGCCCTTTTCAGCTCTACCGCTGCCTCCTTAAAACTAGGTCCCCGCCAGATCAACCCCCCCAATTCCCCCTTGGGGTGTTCTTGCTGCCCCCCAAATAACAATGTTTTTGGGCCCCGGGGCAAAAGTAAAAAAAGGGGTCCTCCATTACCATGGTTGTTTCCTATACTGGTGACTTCCTTTTTGTCAAAGGGGGTTTTGAACCTCCCCAGGGTGCAGGGGCCCCCTAGCACCGCTTGCTGCACCCCCTATAGCTAGGGTCCTCTTTTCAGCCTTAAAGGGAAAAAAATTTTTGCCTCTGATTTTTTTTTTTCATTCTTTGAGCCAAATTTTCTTCACAAGTTGTTCCATGTATCCATTATGTTATGGAGGGTGTTACGTTATGGATTACGCTTCTCCTCACCGTAAAGGTATACAAATTTAAACCCAACTCTTCTCCCATTAACTTTAACGGGATTCAAGTTGACTCAAACTTCTAATCGGATTTCGACTTGAACTAGAACTTTTTAGGGTTTGCTCATCAAAAGTTGTAGACACTGTCTGTGGTCACCGCTTTCCAGGTCTACCTATTCCTAGTTTTCCCCCTTTATGGCGCATCAACTCCCAGGGCGCTATAGCTCAGATCGTTTTCATTCTCCAATAGGCTGCAGACTGGTTCTATAGTTACAGACCAGCTTCTACTGCAGCCTATGGAAGCCGTTAAAAAACCAACGAATTCAAAGTGAAACAAAAAAACAACTAGGAATAATCAAGATGAACAACCCCTTAAAGTTTTTATTTTTTTCCTAGCACTGTACAAAAGAGGTGTTATAGAGGGGACCCTTTCTCTCATCCCTCTGTCTGGCCTCAGGCCAGGACTCTCACAGCTAAAGGCAATGGTTTTCATCAAGACCCCCCAAAATGGACAAGGGACAGAACCTGGGCCACCCGGTATAGACCCCACCCGGGGAAACATTCTTGGTAACTGGAGATGGGGAAATCTCAATGACCTCGCTCTTCTCTCTAAGTAACAGGTTTAATGAGGAAAGGGAGGGGTTTTTTAGGGGAACTTTATGCATGTTCCCCCCTACACGATTTTCCATATGAAAGTCTCGGGGGATGGTGGGCCCCCCCGGTTCAGGGGGACTGACAGCCCCAAGCCCCGAGCTTCCACCTCATTCCTGATACAGAAATCCAGAACTGACCACCAGGATCACGACTTTCTGACTGGGGGGTGACGGGAATGCTGGGACTTACACAAAACAGGGATATGGTCTGGTGAGAAGGGGAGGGGAACTGGGGCTTATACATAAACAGGGATGATGGGTCTGGATGATGAGAGGTGAGGGGAAGGCTGGGACATTATACATAACACAAGGGATGATGGATCGTTGTGTTGTCAGGTTCCCATAAGGTGTCAGGATGTCGCTGTGTATGTCTCCATGGAGGAGTGGGAGTACATAGAAGGACACAGGGATCTGTACCAGGAGGTCATGATGGAGGATCAGCGGCCGCTGACATCACAAGGTGAGAGGAGATAAGACACAGCAGGGAGTGACATCAGCATTCTCTCTCTCATATAGACAGATATACTGCATCTCATGTATCCATCACTGTGTGCTCCCTACAGATGGATCCAGTAGGAGAAATCCAGCAGAGAGGTGTCCCCGTCCTCTGTATTCCCAGGACTGTCCAGAGGGAAATGTCTCAGAGAATCATCAGGTAGAGGGAGCTGAATTCTCCTCTAAATATGACCAGAATGGAACAACCTGCACTTATTTCACTGGTTTTGTTTCTTTAGGGGGAAAATCTGATTGATATTAAGGAAGAAGCAGAAGAGATGGACGTCCCAGGGAATCCTCAGGTAGATGAGCCCTATACACAATCTGTATAAGGGGCGTGGACCTCCTGCAGTCACAGATGGAATCATAGATATTTGGGGGTCTCTTATGTGGATCTTACTTAAAAAGCCTACTCTGGACCCGTCCTGCACTTCTAACTATGACCTTCCCTTCATCTCTAAACTCCTGGATCGCTTGGTCTACTCTCATCTAATCCATTGTATCTCTGCTAACTCTCTTCTCGATCCTCTACAATCAGATTTCCGCACTTTACACTCCACAGAATCTGCTCTAACTAAAGTATCAAATGATCTCCTGACAGCTACATTTCGGGGAAACTACTCATTGTTGCTTCTTCTGAATCTCTGCTGCGTTTGACACTGTTGATCACCATCTTTTCCTCAGCATGCTCAGTGTCATTGGCATCCAGGACACCAATCTCTCTTGGTTCTCTTCCTACCTCTCTGACTGCTCCTTCAGTGTCTCATTTGCAGGTTCTACTTCTTCTCCTCTCCCTCTTGCTGTTGGGGTTCCTCAGGGATCAGTTCTAGGTCCTCTCCTCTTTTCAATCTAAACAGCCCCCATTAAACAAACCATAAGTAGATTTGGTTTCCAGTACCATCTCTATGCTGATGACACTCAACTATACACCTCCTCCCGAGACATCACTCCTGCCCTGCTACAAAACACCAGCGACTGTCTGTCTGCTGTATCTGACATCATGTCCTCTCTCTATCTCAACTTAAGCCTCACTAAAACTGAACTTCTCGTCATCTCACCGTCTACTACCCGGGCCCCTCCTGCTATTTCTGTTTCAGTGTGTGGCATCACCATAACACCTAGACAGCAGGCCCGCTGTCTTGGGGTTATACTAGATTCTGATCTGTCCTTACTCCCTATATCCAATCTCTTGCCCGCTCCTGTCACTGCCCCCTCAAAGAACATCTCCAAAATCTGTCCTTTTTCACTGTGGAAACAACTCAAGCTCTCATTACTCATTACTGTTCAGTCCTGCCCCTGGTTACCCATCAACGTTACACAGGGTCCCAACGCCCGGGTTCGCGACCGGCACCGGCCTATAATCCCCTGCCCGGGCCGCGGCGCCGGCTACACCTGATGCCGACCGACATGACTTTAGTCGGGCGGGCGGGAAACTTTCTCTCGGGC